>OY735204.1:67963250-68065750 GCA_963457665.1 Thysanoteuthis rhombus | reverse complement strand
ACATTTCCTCCAAAACATCATCCCAGAACTTGACAATACAGTAAGACCTAAGAGCATATCGACCGAAAATGCAGCGTTAAAAAAAGTGTACGGACTGATCTTTCATGAAATAATGAAGATACTTCATCTCAGAAATTCAGGAAACTTCTCTTTGTCTGAAGGGAATAGAATATTGAGAATCCTATTTTTGTCTCGATAAATTTTGAAATAAAAATACATTTCTTTTCTGACCTGATAAACAAATTTCTGAGCATTCCTCTGTCGTGTATCCAGCAAGTAAAATTGAAAAATGAAATCGTCGCATCAGATTATTTAATACATTTATGTGTAAGACACAGCAGTAGCATTGTTCCTACTAACCGTCATATCTATCTGAATATATGTATTTATACATCACAGTTACACAGTCTCACAGAGCCCTACATATAGAGACATATGTATAGTATTTCATTTGTACAACTCAAAGCCATCATATTTTTTAGAACTTCCACAATGACATTAAGGATACACAAAATAAATTTCCCAAAGGATATTCGATCATACATAATAAGGGCTTCTTACCCAACTCTCTGGGTTAACAGTGGAGATAGCCTCATCCCCAACTTACCAAGTAATAAAATACCCATAACTGCTGCTGCTATTTCCAACGGAATATCCAACCATACCACCACAGATTTTTTCACAGACACAATACAGCTAAGACTCAACATTGTGACCTCCCAGGAATTCTCTTTCTTGATTTCCATTTTTGCTTTCAAAGCAAAATAACTGATGCCAAATTGGTTTTATAAGGAAATCTTTTAACCACTAAGAGGTACATACATGCCACTGAAGATATGAACCCCACAAAACGTGTTTATCATAATAATTAATCAATAGTATGAATTAATTATTAAACGAAAAATGTTTCCCAATACTTTTATTCGAATCCGTATCGTTCCCTATTTTTCACTTATGTATATATAATGGTACTTTGACAATTGGAAGTTGAAGAAAAATTCAAGTTAAAAACAGGTGTTATATCTCAATTCTTTTACTAGTACCTGGACAGGCTTTTATACACTTCGTTGGTTGCAATCGACTTTTTCAAAAAGTCATGAAGCAGTTGTAGAGAAAATGAGACTTCATTGTTGAGACTAAGGACTGAAAAGGGGAGACATAGCAATCGGGTTGTGTGTTTTCTGGTTGATAATTAGGATTGGAAGGAGCTGTTTGTATCCGTGTCATTGAGAAGCAGGTTGGTCAAAATAAGAAAGGTCGGTTAGAGAAGGAATCGGGATGAGAATAGTCAATTTCTAGGAATGTGTGTTTGGCTGTGGTGGTTTTTAATATATATATATATATATATATATATATATATATATATATAGATAATGAATCACTCGGTCTGGACATTGTAAATTGAATAAACAATTTAAGAAAATTGAGCTGCTGCAGGAATCGAACTAGTAACTGATAAGTTACCCGCTTCAAAGGAGCATTGCTCTCCCCATTGAACTGAACAGCCCAGTGGGAGAGCAAAGGCCTAAATAACCGCTTTATCCCCACCTTGTCATTTTGTTCATTCTCTGTCTAAGTGTACACTGTTGTAAATACAATATACATAGAATAAACAATTAAAGAAAGTGGGAGTACTGCAGGAATCGAACGAGCGACCAACAAGGTGACTGCTTCAACGTAGCCTCGTTATAGAATTTCAAATAATATTACTTGACTCATTCACCACGAAAAAACGGGGGGAGGTAATTTCAAATAGAGTTTCCACTAATGTAACGCATTCACACACACACACACACACACACACACATACACGCACACACACGTAAACATAGGGGGACGAATGAAAAAATAAACACGTCATCCATATGACAGCTATGACTTAAAGTCTGCAAATGATTGACTTTGTCATATTTTAAATCTCTGAACGTGCTTCGCTGTCTATATTTCAGCATTAAACATTTATTTGAAGTGTCTCTTTGAGGAACAAAATAACAATCACTCCGTGGATGGATAAGTAAAAAGACATTAATACGTATGACTAAATGCCATAAATGACACCCTTCTGGGACGTTGGGTGTGTCTGACTGAACTGCATCACAAAACTGACATATAGATCAGTCTAAGCACTCACACTTGTTTTTTGTGTTGGAGTAATTCTACACGAATTTCCATGAATGTGTACAAAAGACAAATCTTTTTGAGAGAAACAGGAATACTCTTTAGTACAGACAGCCCCGTAGTTTTTTACCAGTTTGCTTTACGACATTTACGATAACTCTGGTTTGATATTAGCCTAATTCTTTCTTTTTGGTAATTCAGGTAGTATTTATTTATGATTTTGTGTTACGAAATAACAAATTTATGTTATAATCATTAGTAAGCACTTTTATTAACATGCTTATATAATGGATTTATTCCGCGCCGATTTTTTACACCACTTTCTCTAAGAACGCACCATCAGCATGAAATCAAGGCTTCTTGTATAATGGGAATTGATTGTTACTTGGCGGCCTTAATTTTTAGAAAGAAACTAGCACGATTAAATATGTTCTGCAACGTCACTTTACCATGGGAGATCAGCGTTGCATGATGAAAAAACGTAGTCAATCGAGGGCAGGGCACGTGATCTGGCCACGTAATTAAAAATATCTTAGGACTACGTGACTTCAATTGTGAAAATATATGAAAAGCGACCAGCCAGCCATATTTTCCAGTAGAAGCATGCAAATAAGAAAAAGTCAAGAGCAGGAGTCAGAAAAAAAAAACAACAAACAAAACATTTCACTGTAGTTCTGCTACCATACCTTTCCTTGTGGTCAGAAGCAGCTTAACGATTGGAAATATAGAAATCTCACCCTAGTTCAAACTCCCAGATCCTTAAGTGACAATCGGGTGGATGGATTGGTTGTGTACTCTTTTTTTAAGGGTTATTGGGATTTTCTTGTTCCTGGAGGTTGAGCTTGCATTACCGAAGGCTTGCAATCCTAGAATGAATTTTTGCTAGATTTCTTATTCTGTTGAAGATTTCATGGATATTCGTCGTCCTAGGTAGATGTAGATGCCTACTTTGTGCAGCGTTTTATATTTAGGCGTTCATTTCCAACATGTTTGTTGTACGAAGTTCATGTGAAAGCCAATTTTCTTGCTTTTTCAGTCACTTCATCAAGCATTTGTTGGGGTTATTATCTTATCTATAAAATGCGTATGTGTTGAATGTATACTAGCGTGATTTCTCATTTCGAGTTAGTTGTAATTTCTTCACCGTGGGTATTGTAATGTAAAATTTCTAAATTAAAAATGTCATTTGGAAATTTGGACAAGAAACTTTTTATTTTAAAAGTGATTCTACACGAATACGTTTGAGCTTTTTATAATCTATTCTCAAAGCTCACTTTTAGGACACGCTACACATTTTTTTTAACAAAAACATATCATATCCTGATATTAAATGCATAAATCTAAATCTCCTAAAAATCGATTTCTCTAAGAATACTTGATCACTTTTACAAATCTTGGATTTAAATCTAATGTTACCATTTCGTGCATGTTACTATTGTACAGGGTCCGTACAGAGAGTGTATAGTAATTTATTATTAGCGAAAAAATAGCCTACCTAACGCCGTGGTACCCCTTCCGATTTAAAGTAACCCCATTGCAACCTTGGATACTTATTCCAACATTCTTCCCATTTCTCAAAACAGTAGCCAACAATGTCCTTCTTGGGGATTTCTACGTTGTTTCATCCACGATCCAAAATTCCCTCTCATTTAACGGTGATTTTAGATGGGGCAGACTGACATGTGTGATGCAATGGCTCTCCCCCCCCCAATCACCTGGTTGAGACCTGAAGTTCAGTCATGAATGCGGCGGTTACACCCTGTCGTTTCCGTTCGTTTATGTGGTAGTCATGTTCATAGTTTCTGATTGTTTCCCTGGGCTTGTAAACGGCGTCCTACTGTTGATTGATTCAACAAGCAATAAAGAGCTGAATAAACTTCAAAGATACTTCAAAGATTTCCATAACACTGTGCAAAAAATAATGCAAGTATAAAGCTGATGTTATGTTTGGGGTTAGTAAGTTTGTGTCTCCTGTAGTCTTGGTTCCTGATTCAGGAAAATTGGTACAATGCAATAACAGTGGCGACTCTAGGTCCAACCGTGCCTTCCGGCAATTTTTTAAAAAGGTTATCTCATATCCTCAGATATATTGTTCCTATAGAACTAAGGTGCCACGCGCCGCCACTAATAATAATCTAGACTGTGCGTCTAATTTGTGTATATACTAAAAGATAACTAATCTAATCGAAATATCTATAATTAGATACGTTTTATTCGATGGATGAACGCCAGCAAGTTGTTTTCAGTTGTTCACGATTACAAATAATCAAGTAAAGAAAGTCCAATTAGAGTCTTTGGTGTTACACAATCGTTTAATACCTTTGCTTTCGACACATACATACTTATATATACTTATAAAACTCTAGATACCAAAGTTGCATAAAAATATCTACCGAATGTTTAGTACAAAACAGTCAGGGATATCATGAATTATCATTAGAAAACTTAAGTGGCAATGGGCTGGTCATGATGCAAGAATGTCAGACTACGGATGGACATTAAGATCCACAACATGAATCCCCAGAGATCGTATGATTAACTGTGACCGGCAAAATATATGATAGCATGACGGAATAGACAAGTCCAGAAAGTATTGGCTTTGCAATACCTATGATAGAGAGGTCTGTTGAATCTTTGGGAAGGTCTATGTCCAACGACAGATGCTAAAAGGCTGATGGTGACATACCATTCGAGAAGTACAAAATGGTGTAATGGCTACCGGCATGAATGACAGAATGGGTGGACTGGATACGAGTTTCTGAATACGAGGCGGCATCCATTCACTTTTCACTAATGGCCACGGAAAAGGCATGAATCCATGTCCCCTGTGGGTGGATGACAGGGAAGTCAGAATACTTTGGCTCTGTAATGCAGTCAATCTAAAAGGAGGCTCTTCTGACGGGAAAAATACCCACAGCTTTGCAGTTGAAATAGCTGGTCCCAAGCCCTGGTAATAGAGTAGGGTTGGATGTAGGGTTAGCGACTCTTTTTTTCGTAAAAATGCTACATGATATTGAAACCGCTGCGGTTGTGGCTCTCTGCTTAACCAGGGGTCTACAGGAATGAACAACGTATACCATTGCAAAGATTTTTTCATCTCACTCTCCCTCACACATACTCACACATGCATGACACAAATATCTGTGCTTATGTTCATGTGTGTATAAGAGAGAGAGAGAAAGAGAGAGAGAAAGAGAGAGAGGAAGAGAGAGAGAGAGAGAGAGAGAGAGAGGGGGAGCATGTACTTGCAATCATATATGTGTACATAAACATGTAATTTTGCTAAAAAAACAAACGGGTATATAATAATACACAAGGGAGACAGAGATCATGTATTTGTAATCATATATGTGTATACAAACCTGTAATTTTGCCAAAAAATAAACGGGTGTTTAATGATACACAAAGGAGAGAGAGAGAGAGAGAGAGAGAGAGAGAGAGAGAGAGAGAAAGAGAGAGAGAGAGAGAGAGAGAGAGAGAGAGAGAGAGAGAGAGAGAGAGAGAGAGAAATCAATGGCCTATTAGTAAAAAAATTCATCATGAGTGCCATTTTCGGATTATGGTTTTGGACACTCGAGTGGCCTCTGAAAATATTCTTCAGATGGCAAGAGAGCAGAAGACTTCAATCTAGAAAATGGAAGAACGAACTCGTAGCAAGCGGCAGTATGCAAACAACAGATTGCACATATTCGACAGCACATCTTCGGGAACGTCGTTTTTTTGTGGAGAGTATATCATTCAAACTTTATATCAATCGCAGTATCAGTGTTTTCTTTGAGAAAATTTGCTTCCAGGTTTGATCATGAGTGTCGGTATACATTATAATTCGTGTTTTTTCCCCGCCTTTACTTGAAGGAGAAAAATCGTTCCTAACTACGAGTTATGAAAATGCAAAAGATATCAAAATAATAGATTACTTGACTAGAAGCCAACTTCAATGGACAGACTAAATTACTTCAAATTGATAGAAGGATAGATGGAAATCACTTAGCGTTCAATGTAATTTGTTTTTGAAAAGAGATTTAATATCACTATCACTTTACACTGTTTGGATAAAAGGGGGGGGGGTCAATGTAGAAAAAAGGGGTAATGTAAAAAAGAGAGGTTTATGATAAAATACGAGGGTGGGGCGCAAATATTGAAAGGGGGTAAATGTCCATAAAAAATAGCTAATGACAAAAAAGGAGCAAATGTCCAAAAAGTGGGAGCTAACGCGTAAAAAAGAGGGGGCTACCATGTATATCGTTTCTGACCGGCTTCCAGAGAGATGTATGAATTAATTTGATTGGTCAGAGAATTGGAATTTAAAATTAAAATCTACTTCACTCTGAACCAAACTTTCTACTCGAAAGAGATTTGGGGAAACTATATGCATAAATAAATTCATTTAGACACGCGGAAAAGTATGACGCTTGTATTTTGACAAATTCATATAATTCAATTATACAATGATAAATAAAATGATAAACTTCTCCTTTCTAATCATATTTCTGTGTTTGATCCCATTACATCAATTATCGTATTCAAAAATATTTATACAAAATTGATACGACTCAATTGTAATCTGCGATTAGCATACTTCAAACTTAGGGAAGTTTAATCATAGAATGCAATAGAGAATTTTCAGGAGAGATACGTTTCTTCGTGGATAGTGAGGCTACTCAAGATAGTAGAGTAAATATATTTTCAAGATTGTGTGAAAACTGAGATATTTCTGCCCTTTGCAGTTACATTGGTGGTTAAAATTATTCACGGATGTGTGTAGTAAAAAGTAAGATGCAAAAAAAAAAAGAAAAAGAAGATGATTCTATGTGTTTGTTAGAAGTGTAGGACTTGTTTGGTTGGTTAGTTGAATGGTAGGTAGGTAGGTAGGTAGGTAGGTAGGTAGGTAGGTAGGTCGGATCACGTATATTATTGTAGATATTTATTAATATCTCGTGTACTTACTGAAAACGCACACATACAGTCCTACAATGACACACCTGCAGACTCAGCAGAAGGACTTTTCAGATGTTCAACATATGTGAAGCGTCTGTTTTTATTTGTGTCGAGAGATTTCACCGGCGCCATGTTCATGAAAGAGATTAAAGGAAAAAAAATCCAAACAAATCGAGGTTCTTTTGAGTGAAGTTTCTCGGGGAAAGAACTTGTCCATCTGACCAATAACTGCGTAGGGATACGACAGTAAGTAATTGGCATCAATGCGACAAGTTTCACTTAACATTACTTATCTTTTCCAATTCTGTCTTTTTATGTTGGACATTCTCTGGGGAAATATCTTTAACAAGGGCGAAAAAATAAGATAAAGAATACCGTTAGAAAGTTTCTAGAATTGTGAGTATTCTCTTTGAAATGTGGCTGTATGGAAGGCAGGTTTTAGGCGTAGCAGGGTGATTTATTTACAGGGAGATAAATGGAAGATTTGATTAACAACACACAAGTGATAAATGCACATCTGTAGGAGTGTGTGGATGAGTGCGTGTGTATGTGTGTATGTGTGTACACAGGCAGATAGAAGAAGAGAAAGAAGATTCTCACGCGTACGCATAAACACAAACACAAACATTACACACTCACAACCAACCACGCACATACACAACCAGATAAACGCACACACAGACACACATATATGTACATGCATATATGGTTACAAACTATACACTTTAGCTGAAAAAGAATTTTAGTTCAGAAATTTCGTAATTTTAATACAAACATTTCTCCAAATCATCATATGATGTCTCGTCGTGCGAGTCACTTACTTTCTGATCCCTGTTAATGTTCTATGTTAAGAAACTATGCTATACATACATAATATCAAATTTTTATTTTAGTTGCATATAGTTGGATTCTAATGTTGTATGTTAGATATTACAGTAGAGATCATCAGTCGTTTAACCAGATACCTCTTTCGGGGATTAAAAACAGTACAGGCATTTCACTATGCCCACCATGATTGGACAAAACCTCCCCACCTGTATTTAACTTCAATATTTAATTTAAGAAACTTGTTTTCTCTATTGTTTGACTTTCACTCGCCCATAGCTTTTTCTAGATTATTATTTTTACTTTTATTTTACTGTTAATAAAATCTAATTAACGAATTTGACGTCCAGGATTAAATTTTTCGAGTCTATTAATTAATGTGGACCATATAACAGTATTTTATTTTCCTGTTTATCTTTATTAGATGTGCGTTGTTTATTTTGCTAATTTAATGTAATGGACTTTATTGTGCGAGTCTATTTCATTTATGAGAACAATCGATTGTCTAATATATGCGTTCAGAAAATTACAAACAAAAATTCCCATTAATTGGACACGGGATTTCCATGTTTCTATGGAAGAATAACTAAATAAATTCTTAAAGAATAATTAGATATATCAAATTCATAAAAGAATACTCACTGTATTACCGCTTAATCGTTACATTATGTGCAAAATTTGCAAAATATATTTTGTTCGTAAAAAATGAATGGCTAAATTAAAGACATAAAGCGAAAATGCTCCCCCCCGTGTATCATTGTCATCATCATCATCATCAGTCTTTTAGCGTCCGTCGTTGGACATAGACCTTCCCCAGGATTTGCCACACTTCTCTATCATGGGCGTCACGGAGCCAGTACTTCTTGAACTTGTCTAGCTCGTCTCTCCGTCTAACATTTTGCCGGCCTCGGTTGCGCATGTGGTCTCGGGGAATCCATGTTGTGAGTCGTGATGTCCATTGTAATGGTCAATTAAATCAAATGGAATGAAATGAAACTTCTCCCGCTTCTCATGGCCTTTTTTCATATTGGTGTTGTTCTAGTTTGGTAAGAGAAATTTTCAGACCCTCTTTTTCTGCTCCAGATAAAACTGATATCACCCTTCGTTTTGGGCTTTCATTCCCTGCCTTCTCTCTTTTTCCCCTACTCTCCCTCATTCTATACCAAGGATTCGTTTGTAGTTTATCCTTTGGTACCCAAAAACTTTAGAATTGGTGATACTGATGGACTTACCTTAGTTTTCTACTAGGAAGATCCCCTCTCCACTTTATACGAGGTGCCCCCACGAAATCCAAGGAACTTGAAGCGTAAAATAGTTTCATCGGAGAAAGAAAATAAAGTTTTTTTTTTATTACCCGTCAGAGATGAGTGAGATGTCAGGTATCAGGTAAAAAAAAAAACAACATAAAAAAACAAAATAAACTAACTCCCGAGTATTATCCGGATATGACGTCAAGCAGAAACAAACAACGTAAAAAAATATCAAAACATCAGGTCGTGTAAGAAATCGACTTAGGAAATGCAATCCAAATAAACGCTCTCTCATGAAGTCACAATGCTCTATTTTACGCCCTATAAGTATGCGCATGCACACACACACATCGGGGGGTATATTTAAGCAGCTTTGTGTCTGCGTCAATGATTCTTCATAGATACGTATCTGTATAGTTGTTTATAAGAGCATGTTCAGGTGAATGTGTATGGGCATCTATGTGTGTGTGCGTGCGGGGGGAGATGAATGAAAGAGCCAAACCAAATCTTCAAAAACAAAAAAGCGTTAGAACAAAGAGATGTAAGAGATAATTTTGCTATTTATCTCCACTGATCGTTTTGTATGAAAATTTGTTTCCGACTCTCTTCTTTGACAGTTCTAGATAAAACTGATATCACCCTTAGTTTTGGATTCTCATTTCGCTGTCATTTTTTTCTCTCTTCTCTCCGACCTTAACTCATTCTATATTTAGGATTAGTTTGTCATTTATCCTTTGGCATCAAAAAACTTTCGAATTGGTACTAAAAAGCATTTCTGCCCATGTGGACAGCAGAAGTCAAAATGGTTAAACTATTTAATAGATGAAACAACACAGAACAGATGAAAGCGTTCCATACACCTTCGAGGTCATACAAAGAGAAAATATTCAGCATATCTACTCGAACATAAAGGAGTCCGACCTAAAGATATTTGACGCCTTATTTACTTTCTTCCACTTCTCCGACCTAAGATTGATAATGAACAATACGAGTTAGGACTGCCTGGTGAATGGGATACTTGCATATTTTCCACTAGCTCTAATGGTTGTTCTGGAGTTGATAGTTCCAGATCTTTCGACCACCCTCAGTTATTATCAAAAAAATATGACGGTGGTATTTAAAAAGTAATCAGTATTTATTTATCATCATAATCTTATATTTGTATTTTCAAGCGCTGTCTTTTTAGCAAACGTAATCATACATAAACCTGTTTAAGTGTGCGAGTTCTTCTCTATGGCCTCGGTAATATTCTTTGTATTCTTTTGGTATGTGGCGACCAGAAACTGCTCATTTGTTGACCGAGAGCATTGCGTATTTTGGTGTTTGTGAAATAAGAATCGAATCCAGATCCTATTTTCTTTACGTCCTTTACCGTAACACAGTCTGCACAGATCCTTCATAAATTGGAAAATCTACTGTCTACTTTACACGATTACGAGCTTGATTTAGGAACGCTCAAATACTTTTATAGAACTATAAACCCTGAGCAGTGAAAACATATGTGCATATGCATTGCAAATTTTTCCTCGTCTAAACGTACGTAAGATTTAGAACGTTTCAAATAATGATTTGAAAAGCAAGTCATCTAAGTAGGAAGATTGATTTGACCGGATATTCATATTGGATATGACGTTCTGATGTACTAAACTAAGCTTAATAATTTCATAATTTTGAAAATATAAGCAGTTGTAGCGAAACACGTTTCGCACATCGACGAAAGGGGAACATTGGTTCTAGCAGGAGTTAGTTGTTGGTTTATCAGACAACTGCAATGTCCCTTATCAAAACTTTTCTAAACACACAAAACCATGAAACATATGATATTGGGCTACATGATACCATTAGCATGAGGGATCTTGATCTTACCTCATCTCCATTCTTGAATTTTTCTGATCAATTAAACATTTATAACAGTCTCTGAATCTCTCTGACCAATTTGAGCCTTTATGACGATACTTAATGTTTTCAAAAGCTGTAACTAAACTTCTCTGATCTTAACACTATCACGGAAGAGGTGGTACCAGTAGCAATGAAGGGGCCTTGACCTGATAAGATAAATTTTCAGTGTCATTCAATACACATTTCGACATCTCAAACACACATTCGGTATCATTACTCCTATTCATGGCCCTAAAGCCCCACCTCTACTAGATTCCACAGTCCATTTCTTCTTGAAAAATGTCGTTATTTCCTTCCACCTAAGACATATGACTATCTTGCCAAACATAATTTTGGTCCTACCCTCCGAAAATATCATCAAAGAGGGGAAAATATCAACTTACCCATCGCGACCTTAATTGGTTTCAGACTCGTCTTCTATCGGATTGTTGGTCTGGGTTTCAACTTCCAGGGGGTAGCTGATCTGCTCTCTGTTGATTTGGGTTTGTTCGTCAATTGAGTTCAGTTTCTTGGCCTCTCAGGGCCGAATGTATGATTTTCAATCTTGCCTTTCCTGGTCCTGGTGTTCAGTCACCCATGATATCCATAGCTACCTCTGAGCAGGATCTCCGGTCACAGCACCAGTTATGACAAAGCTGCAAGCTCCAATCGATCAGTCTAATCCTGCCAACACTTTCTACGCCCACGTTGTGTTCAATCATGTGCAGAAAGGATGTTGGCAGAGTTGGTTGAAACTTCCCTGAACTTTTATGTCTTTTTGAACATCCTTGCAATCGAATGGAGAAATATCATTTTAGCTGTCATCCGTAAAAATGCATGTCAACGCTTTTTATACACAATTTACCCAAAAAAATAAAAATATTTTTTCCAGTTTAGTTTAGTGCGTCGTTAGTTTTATAGGACTTAATCCAAAGAGGTCTGGTTATTTATTCAATAAAAACCGTCAAATGACTCACGAATTTTGGCAGCATGCCATGTTCGGGATAATCAATTAAAAAATTGGAAAACGGGGTGATCGATGAGTAAGTTACCTCTCTCGCTCTTTGTTAAACAGCGGTCACTAAAAAAGTCCTCGTTTTCAAAAACACGTGGGCACTAACAAAGAGATTAAGTTAGCATAAACTCACATTATAAAATTAACTAACAACTAAAAACCTTTCCCCTAAACAAATAAAAGTTTTGCCTGATATAATAATGGATAAATGTTCAAATTTTCAGGACTCTAGCTCCACCCTGATGCGCGATACATACATTTACAAATAGCCAGTCAGTCAGACCACATTCAAAACTGAAGAAACTTTGGTTTATTGTTTTGGTGCTGGTCATGGTTGACGGCTTCTGAAAGGGTTCCGTATTTCGCTCTTGGGTTATTCAGATGCTGATTAGTAAACTTCCCAGCACCGTCTGAATAATGACCCACTCTCTGGGAATGCCTGTAGTAATGGGTGTTCGGTGCCAGTTTTTCTGGGGGGCAAAAAGTTACATTGGAGGAAAGGGAGACAAAGATACATAAGGATATCGGTGGTCAGGTAAGAGATTAGGAGCTGTTGAAACTGTTACTCGTACTGAGCTTACACTGTTAACAGTGACCCCTCCATCACTGACCTCAATACGGTTCCAATTTCCTTCACCGTCGGTCACAAGCCCCGGCCCAGGAAGAGAGAGAGAGAGAGAGAGAGAGAGAGAGAGAGAGAGAGAGAGAGAGAGAGAGAGAGAGAGAGAGAGAGAGAGAGATGGGGGGGTTGAATGACCTGTTTCCCACCCAACCCGCCAGCAGGACGTCTATTCTAGCAGTGTTCTTTTCCGAGGTTGCCCAGTAGTTGTGTAAAGTGTTGTTTTAATTGATTCTAATAAGTCCTAATGTAATTTCCATGTTGTGTTCCGTTTACTGAGTTTCGACTTGCCTTATAAATTGTGCTTTTGTAAAGTTTTCGGTATCAAGGACGCTTTTTTCCATTGATGGTTGTGTGTGTCTGTTCTCTTAGTTCAGTGCACAGACTTTTATCCAGTAGACATGTTTAAAATGGAACTCTACTGAACCCAGCCCCCTTGTTGTTTTATGCTCTTTTCTGAGAGTTGTCGTCTTTAACTGCATCCTGTGCTACAATGATCGTTGGGCAATATATTTATATATATATGTACATCTCTCTCTCCCTTTCGCTCTCTCTCTCTCTATATATATATATATCAATAAGTCTGAGAGTCCATTGGTAAAAAGGCATTTATTGTCTGGATAGATACTTATATAATTTAATTCCTTGCCAATGCACTTAACCCAACGCTCCATAAATCTCACAGATGTAGCATTATACAATGGTAATTTCAGTTCAATTATATATATATATATATATATGTGAGTGTGTGTGTATGTGTGTGTGTATATCAGTACTTTTTCAGTTTAGATGATTCGTTCAGCCCAACCTTCCTGCTCTCATTTCCCATCATTTAGCCTCGTTCAGTAAGAAGGTAAATTTGGTATATATCTCGTTTATATATGTACGGTGCCAATTGCACAGTCTGATTGTATACTGCATGAAGATGAACATTGCCAACGTTCTATGACAAAGAAGGTATCGTAGATAAATGCAGACAAATGACTATTAGACATCGTTCATCATCATCATCATCATCATTCTTTTAACGTCCGTCGTTGGACATTGATCTTCCCCAGGATTCGCCATATTTCTCTATCATGGGTGTTGCAGAGCCAGTATTTTCTGAATTTGTATAGTTCATCTCTCCACCTTGTTTTTTGTTAGCCTTGATTTCGCATGAGGTCTCAGGGGATCCATGTTGTGAGTCGTGATATCCATCGCTTATCTTTCATTCTCGTAACATAATCAGCCCATTGCCATTTGAGTTTTATAATGGATTCTATGATGTGTCTGGCCCCTTTTTCTTTCTGATATATTGTGCTGTCTTGTGATCTCTCCATGTAAGACTGAGCATGATTCAGTCATGCGCTCGTTGCATGCTTCTCAGTTTGCAGGTCTGTCTCTTGGTTAGGTTCCATATTTCAGCTCCATAAATGACTATTGGGAGGATGCATTGGTTGTATACTTTTCTTTTTAGGATTATCGGGATCTTGTTTTTGAAGGTTGAGCTTACTTTGACGAAAGCTTGCCATCTTAGGGTGATTCTTTGCTTGATTTCTTCTTCTTTTGTGGATTTCATAGAGATTCGCTGTCCTAAGTAGATGTAGTTGTCTATTTTCCCCAGTTTTGCATCTTCTATTTTGACAGTTATGTCCTTATTCTTGATGTGGTTGTTGCACATGACTCTTGTTTTGCTGATGCTCATGTGTAGGTCAACTAAAAGAGACATCATTGCACACACACAAATCCGAGGAAGTCACAAAAACAGCTTCGGAATAAACAAAAGATGAAAACAATATGCAAGAAAAAAGCTAGGTTCCAATCGGACGTTGAACGGAAAATTTCGAACAGTCTTGATTAGAAGATATTTTTGTATGAAAAAGAAAATGCATTTCAATATCCGCCCTGTCTGCCCTTACGAAATCTTTAAAACTTCCGAGAAAATATAATGAAAAGTAGAAGTCATTTAATTTCAGAGCAGATTTAGGAATTCGTTCTTGACTGAGAGATATTTTTTTGTTTTAGCATTTTATACATTTCTGTTTTACACTCTTGTCTGTCTACACGATATCTCAAAAATCCCCAATGACTTGCGATAAAGTTTAGTGGAATGATAACGAAAGTATCTAGTGAGACGTGAATAGATTTTGGCGCAGATTCAGGGATTTGTTATTGAAATTTTCGCACTTTTTTCCAATAATTTCTGTATTCGCTCCTTTCAGTCCACTCTATACCCAAAAGGTTCTCCATGAATATCTGAAGGTTGAGATACTTATTATTTAAAATTAGGAACGAGTCCAGACATTCGTTTTTGATTGAGAGATATCTTCTTGTTTTTTCCTCCCTACATTTCTGGTTCGCTCTTGTCTGTACATACGATATCTCAAAAAGTTCTCTATGAATGTCAACAAATTTTCATAGAAAAGTGGAATAATGAATAAGAAAAAAAGTAGTCAAATTTGAAGGGTGAATATATGAATTACCTTGTGATTGAGAGATAATTCTCCTGATTTATTTTCATGAATTTCTGTATCCACTCATGTCTCTCTGCGAGGTATCTCCTAAAGTCCCCAGAGAATTATGACGGAATTTTGTGTAAATACATACTTTACTGTAAGGGGAAGTGTTTGAATTTTGGGGTGGATCCAGGGATATGCTTTTGATTGAAAGATATTTCCGCGTATTTTCCGTACATTTCTGTATTTGCTCCTGTTTGTCTATGTTGTGAATGAGTTGACAAGAGGTGGGCAGAATGGGGCAGAAATTATTCAATTTTGGGACGGATCCATTCAGTCATAATTCGAAGAATTATATATTCACAGTCGTCCATTTTGAATTTCAAAATGACCGCACACAAAGTTCATTGAAAAACTGGCGACGATCTTTTTCCTAATCTGTACGGGTTTTAGATATTATTTACTTGGTTGCCAAGATTCTACACACAAAGAATGTTAACTTCCACATTCTAATTGACTATTATGTCATAGTTTCTGAAATTCATCAATTTGACCCTACACGAGCCCTGGAATGTCGATTTCGACCATGCATTACCTGCAAAGAGTCATTTAATATTGAATATTCATTTTACTCTCATTTATTTATGGGAGAAATTAAAGCACTTCAGTCGCAACTTTTTAAAATCATTTTTTAGGGTTTTCAGACTGAATAGCTGAACTGAAAATGCTAAAAATACTACAATTTTGGATGTGGTTTAAAATTTTCACCCCAAGTATTCAAGTCTTGTTTTTTTTTCTTCTTATTCTACATGAAATAGCGCAACTTTTTATGGAAAAGTCGCTCATGGTGTATTTACTCCCAGGCTCAACTCTAATTTGACTGAACTATGTACATAACTTAAGTAGAATAAGAAACATCAATTTTGCAAGTGAAATTTTACTGAATTATGTAAAAAACAGAAAATTATAGGAATCATGATTCTCTATAAACGTAAAATGATAAGTATGCAGTCTAAATTTTTACCATTATAACCAGACGATATTTTCAAAGAGAATAAAAGGGTGTATAATCATTTTTGAACGATCAGTGTAGTTGGTCTTTGGGGATATTTTGAAAAAAATTGACAGGTTGAAAACCTTGAGCTAGATGTATGCAGAAAAATGTTATGAAGCTAAAAGGTTATCGGGCAGAAATGTCATAGTTGTTTGAAGAGAGAGTTGAATGAAATGTTGTTTTTAATAAAATGGCTATAGTAAACAGTTGACTGTTTTCATGAATGAGCAGTAGTCGTGGCGCTTACTTGAAATTAAAAATAAAATAAAATAAAAAAGAATATTACGAAATTTATTAAAAAGTAATTTCTTTTGAGAAACAGATGTCGCTAAATTAAAATGCCTAATTGAATAATTAAGAAATTACGTAAAGAATTTATCATTACTAAAAAATGTATTTTTAAACAACTAAATAGTTTGATATTCTGTTCGTTTGAGGAACAATTGATAAGAAAACTCTTATAGAATATTCGAGAAGTGAAGATGAAAGTTAATATAATAGAGCATTTGATGTACAGTTGACGAAGATTTCTATGTCGTATTTCTAAGGTTGGGAAGATATATTTTTGAGAAATTTGTGTGGATATTTTTGGTGGGAGGTGGGTTTCTGGGAAGAACTGGATGGTGTGAAAATGACCCACGGGGTTTTGAGAATTTGCATTATAGAGGCGATGACACAGAGCACAAATAAATTATACTAATAGAAGAATAGAACATACTTTGGGTAGAATAAATAATGAAATCTGTGACAGTCTATTTAAAAAATAGGGGAAAATGAATGAGACGATTCTTTTTCTGACATAAACATGGGGGAAGAGGTTGTTTCTATAGGCTTTAGGTGGATGTATGAGGCAAGGGGTCGCCACGTATGCCCTGCTTGCGTATTTCTGTAGCAGCCCCTGCTAACTTGGCATATTATCTGAGAATTTTTAATAAGATGATTAAAAGCAGTTTTAAGAGTCGAGTAATAGGAAAATTGATATTAATGTTTTAGAGGAATTAATCGGTAACCACGAATATCGGGACAATGTTTCAAGATATTACGGATAGATAAATCCTGCGTTCGAAAGATGTCTTAGCAATAATAAATAAATGGAAAGATGTTGAGAATTCTATTATGAAATAATGGAAGGAGGGCCCAAGAAGAAATAATTGTCGGAAAATTGAATACAAAGTGTTTAAAAAGGAATTTTCTTGAAGATTAACAATGTAAAGTTGAAAATGAGAGTATTACAGGTGTGTAAGAAGGCTTGGATATTGGAGAATTTTCCCCTAAAAGTGTCAGGGTGAGTAGAAACAATTGGATATTGGTAAATGTTGAGGTATATAGGAAGAAATGGTTTTGAAAATTTATCCTGGAGTATTAAGAGGATTTATCGAGGAATTTGATGCTGAGGATTTGTTGCAAAGAGTTGAATCGATGTTGGGAAGATTTTTCTAGAGTGTTCGATGGGTTTATTATCGAGCTGATGTCGTGACTGTCTATAAAGAAATGTTAAAGACGTATTTGAAAAGCCCCTTGGGTAAAGCCTGCCCAGTATATCTTACCACAAAATGTATGACGGATGCTAAAAGATTGATGATGAATCAGAATTAGAGGACAAATTGAATAATTAATAAATTAATTAATAATAGTAAAAATTAGTGATTCCATTTTGGAATGGTTAGTCAGTATATATCATTTTGATAACACAAAGTATTACTGGTAATTAAGGTGATAAAGTCTTGAATAAAAAAAAAGTAAAATTCTCAAGAATCTCTGCCAACGAGTGTGCGTTAGAGAAAAAGATAAACTTCGGCTGGTATTACCGAGGTCCCCGTAAAAAAACTGTATTATAGAAGTCGAACTTCGCATTGGGAAATAGTGATAACATAAACTGAATGAAAAGTAGATATAAAAAAATGCTAATTCGGAGTGAAGACAGAAACAAGAAGCGATGAAGTTTTAAAGGTTAAAGGTTGTACTCTCGTGGTTTACCCTCGGTAAGCCATGGTAGGGTGAAGGAGAGATATGACACTGTAGACGTCACAGATTTTATAAACATATAGCTTCTACGTTGGCATCCTAAATCAAAGATAATTGACACCATAAATTCATCTTTCAGATTTTGAAATAACCTGTTATAGTCATATCAAAATTAAACAAAAACTATGAATAGTATTCATATAACTTGTCAATCAATGTGTGCCCGGCGACTCAAGGTGTCTCCAGGTGCCTCGCTTTCCGGCAAAAGGTTACATAGGCGCACAGCGGGTCATTTGAGTGCTTCGCTTGTCCTTCAAAATAATGACAGCGGATAAATTTGGCGATTCATCAAATTTTCGCAATTAATTAGATTTAACAAGAACGTTCCAGAATGTGCAACGTTTAATGCCTAGTCAAACTTGTTCAATTCTAACACCATAAAGTCTCAAGTAGTGGCGATTGAGATAGAATCACCAACTCAGCGCCAGAGGGAGTTGCCAAAGTAGCCGTTAGGGGCTGAGTGCCCTGAGGCTTATGATTACGAGCTGGAGCCCAGCTGATATGCTGATATGCTGTTTTCTCGAGACTCGAATTATAAAAACCGGAGAACGACCGCTATGTGAATTAGACTGAATATGGATACTTAGTTAAACCTTTTATAACCAAGTGTTCTCTAGAACTTTGATATCGCCCATAACAATGATTATTTTGTTTAGTGACTGAACTAGCTTAGCTTGAAGATATTCAGCCCTCCTATTTTTTCAGGCCTTTCGGCATGGATAAAAGTGTAGTATCTATTCCACGGCAAAGCCTGAGGTGCCAGTACTTACACTTGCCTGCCGAATGTACCGGAGATTGTGTTGTGGCGAGCATTAAACACCAAGTGCACAGGTGTAATTCATTCGTCAATGAGGTTATACTGAGGCTGCTCATTACTATGCGGGTTGAGAGCCTTTGGATTCGTCCCCGAGATCTCCGACTATTACTCAGCCCAGCTGTGGGGAAGCAGTTCGCCCCGGGACAGCACTGTCCCAGTGCACTTGAAGGAACAGGTTGGGCTCGTCCTAACGCTTTTGTGATTGCAGTTGCTTTACAAACCACGGTTGCTTAGCAACTAAAGTCGCATCGGCTAGAGCTATTTCTGATGGGTTGCCCCATTTTCCCCCACGTAAAGCCCTGACCTTGTGTCGCATTTTGCTCCGGTGGGAGAGTGAATAAATAAGATGGAGTATCTATTCCACGGTATCACCCGAGGCACCGGCACTGAAGCTTTCCTGTCGAATGGGCCGGAAACTGTGCGCTGCTGAGCATGAAAGACTGAGTGCACTGTTGCAATGTGTCAGCCAATGAAGGTACACTGAGGCTGCGCATCGGGTACCTTTGGATACGTCCTTGGGTTTCCTTTCTATTACTCGGCCTAGCTACATTAAGAGGGACAGGTCGGGCTTGTTCTGGCGCTTTCCTGACCTCGTCTGGAGCTATTTTTGATGGGTTGCTCCGTTTTTGTCCCTACGTTAAGCTTGACCATATGTCGCATTTAGCCCTCGTGGGAGAGTGAATAAATAGGAGCTTCAAGAATTTTTCAACTAACTTTGCCGACATCCCTTCTATGGATCGTTGAACACAATGTAGGCAGAAAAGGTGTAGCCGGGGGTTAGATTAACTGAGCGAGGCCGGGGCTTTGTCATAATGTTGATGTGTATGTCCACTAAGAACCGATCTGGTTATTGCATGACGTTGCTTTCATACCTACTAATTTGATCACTTATCGTTATTAAAAATCGACAACAATTACAACAGGTATGGTTATTGATGAGTCCCTTTAATTTCTTACTTATTAAGGCACAATTATTATTTAATCACATTTCAGGTCCGATCAGAAGCAAAAAACAACAGAAAAAAAAAACAAATTCTGAAAGATTCAAATTAAAAATACATATCAAAGTTTTGGAAATCTTCAAGAAAATGTTAACTTGAATAAATTCTTTTTATAAAGTAAAAGCTGACAATTGAATTCAACTGATAAAAATAAGCTACCAAACAAATCAGCATTTTAAGTAATTTTGCAATTTTCAAATATTTCAAGTAGGAACTTAATTTCGACTTGAACGCCTTTGAAAAAAAAAAAAAAAAAAAAGAAAAAGATTTAATTTGATTTCTAATCCTCCAGGGAATTATCTTCTACAAACGAAAGTTATTCACAATCAAGCGGCATTTTAGTTAGATTTCGTAATGGGGCGGAAATTATATTGGAAATATATTTTACCTTGTATTTTCCAAGGAAATCTTTTAATAAATCTCTTCATCAATGTGATAAATGCAGAAAGCGTTATTAGATTATAATATTTGGTAAAAATTCCGAACATTTTGTTTTCAAACATTAGAGTATCAAACGTCCTATTTCTATTTCTTCTCATTTTCCAGAGTTAATCTTCCAACAAATGAAAAAAAAATCAAACACAATATTCTCCTCATAGGACAAAATTAATCTTGATATTCAGATACCCCCAATGCCTTTTCTATCTAACAGAATGATAACTATAAAAAATAATTACTTTTTATATCTGATTGAAATGGATGCTTGTTCACGGTTCTAATTCTCGCTAAAGCCTGTCAGTTTATGATAACACCTGAAAAGACTAACTTCGTAACCTAATTATTACTTCACACTTAAGATATTACTCATGGATAACCAACTGTATGACAAAAAGCGAGGTGTTTTCCTTTGGCTTATTGTAGTTTGGAGGAAAATGGATTCCTATTTTTTCTAGATATTTTTGTAGATAGATAGCATCGAATCTAGATACCTTTGGAGAAAATCGCATTTGCAAAACACCTACCCTTTTGTTTTTCGTCGTAAACCTCAGTAAGTGTTCGAGAGACACCAAATGTGCAGAAAGGTAGTCCATGTAGAGCCTGTTGAGATATGGTGTGTATAGAGATTGGTAATTTTATCAGCAAACCCCCTATGGTGTCTATCAGCAGTGTTATATTCTTACAGCAACCCTCTGATAGTGCCTATCTAAATTGCTATTTTATTACACCATCGGAGGTCCTAAATTGATAATTTAGATCATTATTTTCTTATGTTAACCTCCCCATGGTGTCTATTGAACTCGTTATCAACGTTGGTCTGGTCTTATCTTTTTATTTTCTAAGGTATCTTTACGAACTTTCTAAATGCAGCTCTCAAAGTTGTATTTACTGTTGTTCCAAGTCATTTATTGCCGGACAGAACTTAAAAAGACAGATTAATTCCCAGAGACCCGTCATCCAAGCAACTCCTCCCCTCATAAACTAATGATATCAGGCCAAGTATCAGTATCCCCTGATCCCTGAAGCAAAAGCCGGTGGGGATAAAGTTATTTTGAGTTCAAGTTAAACAATGAGAGTCTTTTTGATGTCCCTCGTACTCTTACTGAGTTTTATGGGAAAGAACAGGTAGGGGTCATTATGCAAATGCAAATAAGATCAATTAAGAAAGAGTGATCACTGAGCTCCGAAGAGTTATTCCCCATAAACCAGATATTAGGTGCATTGCTACCACCTTTCGCCCGCTTCCAAAACATTGTTGTTGTTTTCACCCTAACTGTATCTCAAGTCACCGCGCACACAAAAATAAAACATTGCTCTTCAAAATGTTTGTTCCTAATTTTAACGAAGACATCTATTTTTCTGTCTCTTATGCAGTCTTTGATTTCAAATAATCTACTTAAATCTAACTCATGTGTTATTTTGCTTCTGTTTATGTTGTTAATTGACAATCATTACCTAAAGTAAATAACTATTCATTCTCTTATTGTATAACCATTGCATACGTTTGTAGATTTTCTATCCATGTTTGGCGAGTTTGTCGTCAGCGGATGATACTGATACATTTTGACTATTTTCTTTTCTAGGTTTATTTAAATGTCATTCATATTCAATAATTCAAGACTGTGTTCATTGCTATTTTGGATAGACTGATAATACTTAACAATAAAAATCATTGGGGTCACTCAGATCATGGTAACGTAATCAGGTTTGTCATTTTGGTTGGTCGGGTCTCGTTAGTCATGTCAGGGTTTTGCTCTCATTCTCGGCTTTTTTTTTATGACGGCAGTGTTTTCATTCTAGAGAAATAACAATGGAGTTCATTGCTTGATAAACAATATCAATACATTACTTTAGATCACAATTAACAAAAGTTTAATTGGCGATTAAATCACATTTTATCTACGTTGAGTATGATTGTCAATGAACAAATTTAACCAAAGCAAATATTCTACAACGACTGAAATACCCCAGGTTGACTAGGATAGAAAATCTCGAAATAAAACAACACATGAAACCAAAAGATATCCTGTTTGTTAGTGCTTCCAATCGATAAAACCTTTGTCGCCCATGTGAAAGTGTGATTTTTAAAAGAAATCTCAGTTTTATAGAAGTCGGTTCTATTTACAATACAATAGTATAGCTGAACCCTATTTTCCATTGCACGACTGCCCGTAGCACAATCACCCGTCCCGCGAAAGTACGGCTTTAGAGTACCATGCTTTCTTTTGTTATGAGGCAAAAACTTTTTTTTATATGTAGAGGTGATTTGTTCATTGTTATGTTCCGATAGAATTTTGTATTTGAGAAATGAAATGTGGATAGTCGTACAACGGATAGGAAGTAATGGTTCAAGCCTGCATTATAGCTGCTTTGTGAATAGAACGCCCAACCCCATATTCAACCTGGAAAATATTTTTTTCTCACTTCCCCAGAGGTAATAAACATCAGATTGGAAGAAAAAGAAATTCAGTCAGGATAAAAAGTAATGCAACTTTTTGCTTTCACTCTTAAAACGAAATATAGCCAAGTGAACAACTAAAAAAAATAAGGTGAAGAGAAATAGAAGTCAGAAATGATCAATATTCGTTGATATTATTTCATCTAAAAAGGGAAAATACAGTCAGGCCTCCAATTTCGTGGTTGGTCTGGCCTTAGACCCCTTGCGAAATTTCAATTTAGTGAAAAAGCTCCAGACTCCCTGCTAAAACTGAATACCTATTACTGCAATAGTACTTTATTGAATGCAATAAGTTCATTACTTTACAGTTAACCTCCAAGAAATACCTCAACGGTAATAGTACTGTATTGTAGATGAGACAAAACAGTGAACATGTACATATACATATATATATATATAGAGAGAGAGAGAGAGGGAGGGAGAGAGAGAGAGAGAGGGGGGAGTATACCTGTACTTGAACTTTTAGAAAAGTCTTTTTATGAAAAAAAATAGGTATAAAATCAAACTAATATAATTTAGTAAAGTACTGTGCACATAAGACCCGATGCTTTTATGGTCTACAATACAGTAGAGTACAATATTTGTAACTGCTTTTTTTTTTTACAGCAGCTCCCACAATTGAAAAAATGACTGTTGATGACAAAATTGCGAATAATACAATCCGCGAAATAGAAAAAAAAATGACCAAATTCATTGACTGGTACGTTTCAAGAAAGGAGGGGTTACAGAATCTGTTTAGAGAATAGGTTTGAAAAAGGCAAGGGGAGGGCTCATAGAATTCAATAACGGCTGTCATACTACTACTTGAAATATAGATGATATTTCGTGAATATGAGAAAAACTGCCGAAAGTTTGTTGAAAATAATTTTGTCGTAAGAAATATTCGAGCAATTCTGGAGAAGAATGTCTGACGGAAATCCTAGATTAAAAATATGTATTCCCAAATTTTGAACCGAAGATCCGATCAGACAGTGACATCTGTTGTCATCAAATGACGTGAGTACTCGATATTTTTTATACTCCATGCCAAATATGCCTCGTATGAAGTGGACAATCGAATGTGCTTACGCGTACATATGCAATCAGAGCGTACGTAATAGTAAGCTATGTGAAGTAACGGTAAAGGAGAAGTAAAAATCATTATAAAAATTAAGTATACAAGTTGCCTCCCTTTTCGAAAGTAGAGCATTCCTATAAGAGCCTCTGAAGCCAGAATGGTGTGAAAGTGAGAAGCGATAACCATTTATTTATACGGGAAAATGTGTTCCAAGACAAAAAAGGGTGATGATGGTATATTAGGTTAAGTCGTCAGAGAAAAGGTTAGTGCAAAATGCAGGAGACATGTATGTACATTAGGCGCTCATAAAGGAAGAAATGGATTTCGGTTTTATTGTTCTGGTCTTTTGTTACAATTCTAAATTGTGTGTCCAATAGTAAGACCAAGAAAAACAACTTCTCATATGGGATACAGAAAGACGATTATCTCGGGCCGATTACGACATTTCGATGAATAACAACACCCAAACAATATCCACCAGCTTTTCTATCAACGAGATATTTTTTGATGTCGGGTCTGGTGTTCTGGAGTATATATAACGCTCCTGACCACAAGGTGACGTTGCTGGCATGCAGTGTCATTTACAGTTGGAGATTTTAAAAAAATGACAATGGATTAGTTTACTATTTTAAATTGAAAAAAACATTCTCGACAACGTGTTTAAAAAGTTAAACCGAATTGTCAAAGTTTACTTAAAAAAGTTAGTTAACAGAGTCTTTCTTGAAAATGACCAATGATGGTCGAAAAATCTTAAGTTTCAGAACTTAATAACTTTGGAAAGTTTTGACATAAATTCGATTTTCTTATTAAACAGCTTGTACACAAAAAAAAAGAAAACGAGGATTTCGAGTGCTGATTTCTGTGACAATCAGGTAGACACAACATGGATGTCTGGCGCAACACAATCATTTTACTTGCTCCACCTTCATTTCCTAAGATAAGATTAACAAGATCAGTAATACGAGTTAAAAGAAAGCAATATCGGAATCTTTCTTTTTATCATTTTCTTCAGAAGAATTAACTGGTATGTCCACACCTGAAAGTGGGGAATATTTTTGTGGTTCCAGAATTGGGCTGGATTTTTTCTTATGGAGCAGACATTCTCACGAATTCTGATGATATAGTGAGGTATTGGAAAATGAAAAAATCAGAATAGACGGCGAATACCCAAGAGACCTTAAATTTGCTGACGATATCGTCCTTTTTGTGAAAAAAAAACCTTCTCGATCCTAGCTAAACGGACTTAATGAAAGGAGCAAGAAAATCAATCTTCAGATTAATTTCAGTGAAACAAATGTCATGTACAGCAAACAAGTTGGAGACAAAGATACAAAATCATAAATCGAAAACGCAGATATGAAAAAAGTAGACCATTACATTTACTTAGAACACCGAATCTCCATGAAACCAAAAAGAGACGAAGCCGAGCTAAAAACACCGTAAGATGGCAAACTTGCAACTACACTTACTTGCATACGCGTACCATACTCCATACAAAAACAGTTTGTTTAAGAGTGAACTTAGGTACGTGTGAGCAAAGAAACACGTGTTTGGATGTGCTTGGGCAGCAACCAAAAGGACAATCCTATAGAAATGGCGGGAAACGAAGCGCTTGCCAATGAGTCGTTTGCAAAGCTGTGAGAAAACAATTGGCAAAAGTCAAGAATTCAAATTATCTTGAGGCGATTTGTTCTTTTTCTTTTTCTCAATTTATAAGGTACAGGGAAATAATTCCTTCAGCTATTGCTATTTGAAGCGAGGCTAATTACGCCAAAGAGAATGGTGTGTTTCATTTTTAAAAGTACTTTTAAAAAGTAACACAGAAACAAATGTTTTTTTTTTTATGTACGATGATTTGGCTCTGGGCCATCCATAACTGTGCGCAGCAAATTAGTTCAGTTAATTTAAATATTTTGCATAATGTCACTATTTTTTTCCCATCGATTCATACGAACTCAGCACAAAACTTACGCAAACCTGACGAATATTCCAACTCAACAGAGTTGTTTAAATATACAAATTTGAACACATCAAATATCAAATGCAAACACAAGCTGACTAACTTTGTAATTCGTCGATAATTAGTACTGAAACAAACCACAACTTGAATGACAATGCGAATATCGCAAATACAGTTTAATGGGTTGTTACATCGTTTTTCAAGTAGTAAGATGAAATATTACATAGAAAACAAAAAGAGAAAATCCTGAATATATGATCTAAATATGACCCATCTGAAGCCATAAACGTTTTTGAACAATCCTCTTATGATAGTGCCATCTTTATAAATTCTTTTAGGTTCAGTGGTCACAAAATGAGTAAAAGCATGAATTATGGCTTCTTTATTAATCAAACTTTAGTTAAAGATCTAAAGTTCAAAATGCTTGAAAAGCACATGATAATCTGTTGAAGAGATGTCAGCTTCCAAAAAATTTGATATGTCAATTCTTCAAACACAGACGTAGTCAGGTGAGAGGCGTGGATTCTTACACAGCCATGGAGCATTTCATTCAGTAAATGTTTGACTCGTTTCTTCAACTTTTAAACTTTACTTATTTCCTTGTGATGACGTGATATGGTGGCCGTTCATCATTAAAAACCGGCTTGGACCTCTCTTGAAGTTTATTATTGGTATTCATATAATCAGACCTAAACTTATTGAACCTATAGCAGACAGTTCCCATTGTGGAAGTGTATACTCCAAATGCTATATTTATGTTATCAGAAGCTTCAGCAGCACCATGTCCTAATTTGAAATCGTACTTGAAAAGTGGTTCACTTCGTGGGTAGACACGCTTATTGTCAAGGACTCAAAACCCTGAATGATAAATGATTTACCTTGAATATGTAAAACAGTGCAATCGCATCAGTAAATCTTTCACTCATTGCACACTTCTCTTTGATGTAAAAAGCAATTTTTCATTTGTGACAACTTGATAGTTTAGCAACCAATAAAAACTTCAATCACAAATAGAATACTGAAGCCATTATATTTATCAATTTACTTATCATAGACTTTGGGCAGAAATCCGTATACATTTATTGTGACTGTGATAATTGGGTTCTTGTAAGTGCGTGCAACATAAGTCCTTTGGTTGAAAAGTTGGTTTTGTAAAGATAAAACCGGGTAGGAACAATAATTCACTGGAAACTGTGCAAACAATTTTGATTTCGACTGTATAAACGAAAGGAATGAATACAAACCAGATGCTCTCTCAGAATTTAGTAGATGCCAAATTCGTTGGGACTTCAGATCGATTCATCTTCATACAAATATCAAAATTTCCATTCTTTGTCTGCGAGTTACAAAAATGGTGGAACAATCAGATTCAGCTCAAATTCATAAGAATTAGAGCATTAGAAAAAGCTCGCTCCAAAAGAAACTACTAAAGCGTTTGAAAGAATATAAAAATGATGGTGATTTCAGGATTCTCATTCTACAGGGATTTAGCTCTGATGTGGAATGAAAACTAACAACAGCAACAACAACAACAGTAATAATAGTAATGATAACAACAACAACAACAACAACAATGATGATGATAATAATAATAATAATGATAATAATAATAATAGTTTGGTTTTTATTGAAGA
The DNA here is from genome assembly GCA_963457665.1 of Thysanoteuthis rhombus. NCBI lineage: Eukaryota > Metazoa > Mollusca > Cephalopoda > Oegopsida > Thysanoteuthidae > Thysanoteuthis > Thysanoteuthis major. Next base: position 68,038,225 of record OY735204.1, on the reverse strand, counting down.
ACACAGCATTTGCGTTTTAAGTTTTTCAAGAGAGCTGAAAAAAGTGTAGATCATGAAAGTAAGAGTGGTACCAATAATAGTGGGTGCACTTGGAGCCACCCTAAAGGCATAGAAAAAAAGATTAGATGAGCTGATGACAAGAGAAAGTATTGACAATGCACACATCATATTATACTAATAATAGCAGAAATCCAATAAAAGGAATGAACACCTGGGCTGTGTCAGTAGTTAGGTATACAGGACCATTCCTAGGATGGACAAAGGAAGAACTCCAATCAATGGATAGGCGAACTAAGATACTTATGACGATGCATAAAACATTACACCCTAGAGATGATACAGAGAGACTATACGTTAGGAGAAAAGAAGGTGGCAGGGGGCTCATCGGCATGGAAGATTGTGTCCAGAGAGCTAAAGTAGTCCTAGAAAGATATGTGCAAACAAATAGTGAAGAAATCATAAAGAGCGCAAGAGATAGTGCAACAAGCAATAAAGTAGAAAACAATGGAACAGTAAAGCAAACAAGAAAAGAAAGATGGGAAGGGAAAAAATTGTACGGCGAGTTTAAAAGACAGATACAAGATGTAGCAGACGAGAAATCATGGACGTGGTTACGAAAAGGGAACCCTAAGAGAGAAACAGAATCGCTCATCATGGCAGCCCAAAACAAAAGCATAAGGACAAACTACATAAAAACAAAAATCGACAGAACACAGACAAACAGCAAATGCCGCATGTGCGGTGAAAGAGATGAGACAGTGAACCACATAACTAGTGAATGTAGTCAACTCGCCCAGAAGGAGTATAAGCATAGACACGATAGAGTAGCAACGATGATACACTGGGAACTAAGCAAACAAATGGGATTCAACCATGTGGAAAAGTGGTATCAGCACAAGCCAGAGGCAGTTTTAGAGAATGACAACCACAAACTACTCTAGGACTTTGACATCCAAACTGACCACCTCATCCAGGCAAGAAGACCGGACTTAGTAATAGTAGACAAAAAAAAGGAAGGCCTGCCAAATAGTAGACGTTGCTGTGCCTGCAGACCATAGAGTAAAAAAGAAGGAGGGTGAAAAAAGGGAAAAATACCAGGACCTAGCAAGAGAGTTAAGGAAGATGTGGAACATGAAAACCAGGGTAGTACCGGTCATAGTGGGCGCACTGGGAACTGTTCCCAAAACGCTGAGGGTGAGACTGGAGGAGATCGGGATTAGGGGAAGAATAGAGACCCTGCAGACCACAGCACTGCTGGGAACTGCACGGATACTGAGGAAGGTGCTAGAGATATAAGTACTGCTACAATTGTAGCTGTGTAATGATATGCGAAAGAGAGAGGAGACGTTAGCTGAAGACCTGAGGAGACTTATTGTCACTCAGCCTTCAGCGATAACCACTGGGCAACCGGTGTGAGACTGTAAATCGCAGAATTACTGTGACCTACGAGTACTAGGAGAGGAGGGCTGGAGGCTTGAGGAGACTTGCTGTCACTCAAACTCCAGCAGTTACCACCAGGCAACTGGTGTGAGATTCCAAATAATAATAATAATAATAATAATGATAATAATAATAATAATGTTGATGATGATGGTAATCAGAACATGAATAATCTGTCGTTATCTGGAGCTATAGTCACGTGGAGGCATTTTTGAAAGAAATTTGCACCATATTGGTTTGAAAGTACAGTTAACAGAAAACTGGAGGGAGTTAAGCCCTATTCCATCTAAGGGGTCGGAGTTTTGGCTGTATGGCAGTGAGGGAAAGGGGGGTTAAAATCTCTACACCCACAACCAGAATCAGGGAACATAACACACAAAAGAGTGTACAGGCGCGTATGTAATTTTGTGAGTGTGCGTAGACATATATGGAGACGTACGTATATCTATGTGCAGACATAATGTGCACAGGCGATTATAAGAAAAAACAAAAAGCGATGAGCACACATAGATACATGCAATTTTACCCACTTGAAATACCCGAAAATGTTTAAGTAATAAAAATTTCTCAAAATTATAACCTCCTTTCCCTAACAGTTACCGACCCCTTTGACGGAACAGGAGTTAACTACCCTTAATTACCATCCCATTGGAGAAAATGATAAGAGTTAACTCCCCTTCTTTCAAACCAATATGGCACTGTTTATGAACTGCATTTTCCAAGGGAGTGCAGATTTTCGCTAGAAAAAAAAATGCCCCCGTAGCACCAGCTCTAGACATCAACATGTTTTTGTACCAACTACGATCAATAGCATGTTTGGGATCTAAAAATTAACCCCACCCAAAATTAGACAGGGGAATGAGCACATTCCAACCGATCGCTGCGATGGATCTCCCATTTTGGTGTTTGGAAAAGTACCAATTTATCGCCTGAAGATGGCCGTTGAGTACAACAGTCAAAATGTTGAGTTATAGAAATGAACCAAGATGAGGACAACAGTCCCCCCCCAAATACATAATGAAGGTTATAATTGAAAAAATTGTGGTCTGAGCCCTGGGAACGGTCTTAAAGAGCCTTGTAAAAAGAAAGGAAAAACTGGGAATACAGAGAAGAACTGAGACCATCAAGAAGACAACACTAATGAAATCAGCTGAAATACCAAGAAAGCCATTGGTCACTACAAGTTAAAAACTATACGATTGATGCTGCTGCAGCTGATACTACTACTACTACTACTACTACTACTACTACTACTACTAATAATAATAATAATAATAATGATAATAATAATAATGATTATTATTAAAGGATCTAGCAAGTTGGTTCAGAAGGCATAAAAATAAGCATCATCATCACCATTATACTTTTAACGTCCATCGTTAGATGTAGACCTTCTCCAAGATTCGGATCCCGCCACCGCAGGCATCAAGGAGCCAATATCTCCTGAACTCGTCCAAATCGTCAAGCCTTCTTATTTTTCTAATTTTCTGCGAGCCACACTTTCGCAAATGATCTCGAGTGCATCCATGTTTTGAGTCCCGATGTCCAGCGGCTAAAACCTAATCTAGTCATCCAAAGGAGGGGGAAAACCTTCCAGATAGTTATTATATCTGTTTCAGTCGACCATAGAGTAGAATCGATAGAAGGTGAAAAGCTACAAGATGAATCTTTTATCGTTTCTTTTAATCTATCTCTTATCTCTTGAGAGTTGGGAATTTAAGAGAGAAAGGGACATCATTTACGAAACTCTGAGAAAACAAATATTTTCTAAACAGGTGTAACAATGAAATATTATGAGCACTGCAGAAAACCAAGACTCAATCGAATACGTTTTAAGTCGTCCAGGAGGCTGAAATCGAGTCACCAGACTAAGGTAATGCCCCTCAACACATCATGGGCCAGCGTGAAAGGGTAAGGCCCATCACTCATCATGTTCTAGAATTACAACAACATAACTTGGGATTGGCTCTCTTATGATGATAATTATTCGTGTGCTTGGGACAGAATGGATAAAATGGAACTATCCAGACAACAGCATTACTTAAATTAACAAGAGTACTGTGGAAATTGCTAGAGTATTGTGGAGAGTGATGTCATTTGATTTCCAGTTTAAGAGACCAGATACTTCTGGCATGAAAACTCAAAGAGCAGATGAAAATGATAATGGGAATTAAACAACCAGTCATATAAAATATGCATTTAGCATACGAGCTCAGAAGAAGAAATGTACACAACGTTGGGTAAGAATGTTGATTCAGAAGAAATGATTTGGATTTGAAATGCACAAAATAGATAATGGTAAAAAGAATATTTCTTATTCTCTGGAAATTTGAAATAGTTATCCTAAATAAAGACAAGAAGATCTGCCAGATTTTGAATGTCACCGTTCAAACAGGAAACAGGGTAAAACTGAAAGACAATTAAAAACTGATTAAATGCTGGGACCTTACCGAAGAACTGAAGTTTGTGTTGGACGTGATTATAATGACCATAATTATTGGAGCGATTTACATTACATTGGAAATAAAGTTTACGGTAAATCCTTAGTCTGGGACAACGAACTAAACCAAGCCCCTTAAGCCTTCAGTGCATCTGACCAAGCTCACCTCACAGTGCACCCATTAACTTTTTGCATCAACTGGAAAGGAAATTCGCGCAGTTTTGAATCCTTTTTTTGATGTTTTAATAGTCAAAAACATCCATTCAAACTTCCTTTTGTTCAGATGACATGGCGACGGTATTGTTAGGGAAATCAATAAGATATACAAATGTAACGGAGTGCAAATGGGTTATTTAGGGCAACTGGCGAAATTAGTAAATAGACTCACGCATGCGCACCAATAGACGGACGTCTGCACGTCAAAATGACAATGATTCACATAGATGTATCCATGAAGACACCTTCTCAATCATTGCCCGGAGGTCAGAGAATATATGCGTTTATGCACATGTAAGGATATACCACATACACGTGCTTGCTTGTTTAGATGAGTTTAACATCATATATATATATATATATATATATATATATATATATATATATATATATATATATATATCAATCTTTTAATAATTCTTTCTTGATTACAAACAAGTCTACTTATTTCTGAGTCGAAAAAAAAAACGTATTCCCCAACCGTAGATTATGTGCTTATAGTTCAATTTCCATCAATAAACTTGCATTTGTTTAAGATACGTATATATTTTACCTTTGATTCACATTATTAACATTTTGGGCATTTAAAAAAAATTCTATTATTCCATTGCTTTTAAAAATATATTCAAGTTCTTGGCTTTTTTGTTTGACCTGATGTAATGTTTTTTGTTACTACATCGTACTATTTTATCTTAATTTCCTTAAAAATTCCACATACTGTTTAAATAATAATTTGATTAAGTTATTTCAAGTTTCATTCCTATTAGTGGCTCGCTTTTGGCCTTTTTGAATCACATTTGTACGGTTGTTTTGGTGTTATAGAAATTGTTTTTGGGTGAGATTATTACACTTTAGTATTCTAAACTTTAAAGTTGTCCAAAGTGTATTTCGTTTTGTGTTGTCATCTGACACCATCTGGCTTCAAACAAAGTTATTTATCTCTATCCCAGTAGGTTAATATGTTCAATTTTTTCTTCAGGGCACGTTACACCTTGAATAGTTTTTTTTATTATTTTCCAGTCGATCATCGGATCTTTTCCTGATTTCTAAGTTTAAAAAATGAACAGAGAAGATGGTGGCTTTCATGTGTTAGTCTAGTGTAGAGTAAGAATTGTGGTTGGCTTGTCTGTTCTTGAAATTGAATTTCGATATTCCTATGTAGAATTTAGAACCACTTTTATCTGCAAAAGAGTATTTTAGTGTTCTGTACACAATTCCTAATGTAAGGCAATTGTTTTGTAAGACACGTTTTCAAGTATCTACAGTTACATCATTCACCTGGCTTTATGTTTTTTTTATTTAATTGATTTGATATTGTTTACACAGCTGCATCCCAATTTTAATGCGTTTGAGTTGGCGATTTCGTGCAATTTGTTGTTCTTTTGAATGTATTCTCAATTAAACCCAAGAAGATTTTACCAACATTGGTTTGGACTGGCTCATTGGAGGTAAAGTATATCATATTTCTGTTTTTACATCTGGCAGATTTTTGTTTTGTTTTTGAGCTCATTGATAAATTCTAGTTTATGTTTTACAAATCCACTATTTACGAGTGTTTTCTGTTTAGTTGGACAGTTCTCTTAAAAACTCTTTTCATCGGATGGATTTGTGGTTAATCTAGTATTAACTCAATTTGGAATCTGTTTAAAAGCGGCTGGTGGATTGCTGGATTACACACACACACACACACACACACACACACACACACACACACATATATACATATATATATGTATATATATATAATTTTGAGAGCTATCAAATTTAGTCAACGATTTATTGGTTCTGGAATCGTGATTGGAGGTAACGTCCATAAAATTGACAATTTTGACATTTACTTCTATTTTGGAGTCCATTCTCTCAAATTCTTCTGTTAATTGTTTCCTGGTTCTGTCATATTTTCGGCCGTTGCAATTATTCAGTACAGGACCGTCGTCTCGATAATAATCAAGGTTGGATGTATCTAAGAAGTTCGTTGTTACTGTATAAATAAAATATAGATATATGTGTATGTGTGTACGAGGGTAAGTCCAAAAGTATTAGTATAAAATCATTGCAACCTTTGTGAAACAAAGTACCATTTGTTCCTCGGTATATCCTAAATCAGGGTTGATATTTTTCCGGTGGCAGCGTTTCCATCTTGCTCTGTCAGTCGTTTTGGTGGATCCAAGTCTCGTCTTCGGTCATGAGTCGTTCCATAAATCGTCTCCATCTGCTTAAAAAACTGATGGGCGGATAAAATCTTTGTGTTTTGTGATCTCCGTGCAACGCTCGTGGTAACCATCGAATTGAAATAATGCTGTGGCCAATATGTTCGTTTAAAAATTAAATATGCCGAACCATGTACAATCTGAACTTCAGTATATATTGCATACATGGTGATTCGATGATCTGTTTCCAGCAGTTTCTAGATTTTAGCCACGGTCTCTTTTTTCGTCGAGGTTGATAGTCTCCCCTCTTTTGGCTCAACTTTGAGGTATTCTCCAACTTTTGTCAAATGTTTGATCATTTTAATGAGAGCCCTGACTGCAAAATTTTCTTTTTCAAGGGATAAATAGCATTCTTTTTATGATTGCACCCGTAATGAGATACAGACGGGTGTAAAAATGTTTGCAGTCATCCAATGGTCACAGAGACATATTTTAACCCATTTTGTTTGGAATAAAGTCACCTATGTATAAACTGAACTCTAGTAGAAATACCTTTTGACTTATCCTTGTATCATTAAAAAACGATCTTAGGTTAGGCTACGTGAGTCAACCTTATTTCAAAAACTAATCATGAAGCAATAAAATAATATCAATATATGTTACAGATTAAAGATTTTATAAACTGACAAATTGCTTGTATGGCATGAACTATATAATGAATGGAGGTATTGTTTGATCACCGCTGCTAGGTTGTCATGTTAATATAACTATTTTGTTTTTAAAATCCCTGAAACGGTTACATGGTAAACTATTGATGATCCCAACAGAAAGCACTTCATACATTGTATCATAATAACAAAATATTTGTGAAACAGGGAAAAACACTTTGGAGGATTACATAAATTGTATTGATAGAAATTGGAAAATAAGTGATAGAAGTAACCCAAAAACTTTTCAAAAAACGTTTTTTAATGTTTAGTGCTTAAAGCTGTAAAGCTTTCTCAACTATATATATATATATATATATATATATATATATACACAAACACACACACATATATACACACATATATATATGCATGCATATTCATATATATATATATATATATATATATATATGCATACACACACACACATATATATACATATATGCATGCATATACATATACATATATATCATGCTCTAACCTAATATGTCTACACTCACCACTCACCACTCACAACTCCCATATCTCTTAGCTTACCATCAATAAAATATTTCTCTACCTAAAATATCCCTCGTCAAAGTGGAAAACTAAAGCTCTCAAGCTCCTACCCGATTTTCTCCATTAAATATTCATAGTCCAAATGGCATATTGCTGAAGCATGTCTCTCAACTCGACATAACAGTATAAAAGAATAAGAATCACAATTTCTTTCATTTATTTATACTCCTGTTTTGTCTTCATTAAACTGGTATATATATATATATATATATATATATATATATATATATATATATATATATATATATATATATATATATATATATATGTGTGTGTGTGTGTGTTTGATTACTTAGAAATATATGCGCATATATATTGATAAATATGAATAACGCTGTATATTGAGTCCTTATGTATAAATATTCATATGCTCATGTCTGTGTGCAACTATGATATACTTAATACGCACGCATTTACCGTCTCTCTCATACACAACCATTCACACACGCACATAAATATGTATATGTGCATGTGTGTGTGCTATTCATTTATTCTCCCACCAGAGCAAAATGTGACACAAGGTCGGGGCTTTCCGTGGAGAAAAAGGAGCAACCCATCAAAAATAGCTCCAGCCGACGCAACTTTGGTTGCTAAGCAACCAAAGCAACCACCGTCACGAAAGCGTCAGGACAATCCCGACCTGTTCCTTTGAGTGCAATGGAACAGTGCTATCCCGGGGTGCTGTGTCCCTTGCAGCTGGGCCGAGTAATAGTCGGGGAGCCCAAGGATGAATCCAAAGGCTCCCAATGACTTTAGCAGTGCGCAGCCTCAGTGTAACACCTGTGTGAACATCTGTAAGTAAGTCGTATATCTGTCCCAATGTATGTAAATACATGTATGTAGGTGCAAGATTCTTTAATTTTGTGGATAACTAATTTAACTCTATACTATGTAAACCTAAACGGGAATTTGAGACGCTTACGTGCATTCCAGTTTGGACGTTCAAATGTGTGCTGTTAGTTCTTGCTTGATTTACTATTGGAATCGGTCGGCCAATCAGAGGTTCCCTTGCAAAATAGTATGGTCTTTCTAGTCAATGAACGGACAGCTTGAGCGTTTATATAGTTGTCGGTTGGATAAAGAAACAGGGCGCAGTCACATATCCCCGGCACCTGGCTGGCCAGGGAGTGGAAGAATTGAAGATGTTCAAGCTATCAAGTTAGCAGCAGAGTCTAGGAGGAGACACATTTCTCCCAGCTGTTGATTGTGAGGCAGGATGGATGTAGATAGGTGAGTCAGCGTCTAACTAATTTAGATACTTGGTTGAAGTGCCGCTAGAGGCTGACAATGGACAGAGTATGGGATGCATAAATATATACGGACAAGATGCCTGAATATAAACAGTTAGGGTGCCATGGTGAAGCTTTGATGGGCCTAGCAAATTGCCCTAGTAAAAGGAAGGACGATAAAAACGAACAGACGAAATAAAGCGACTGCCATCTCCACTTCGATCTCCCACGACGTATAGAGTAAAAGGAGTTGATTGAAAAATTCGTATAAATAGGTTAGATCAATGCGTGTATTGGAAATTAGGCCTTGCGGAATCAATCTCAATACACTGTCGCTGTGAAATCACATGGGGGACCAGAGAATGCAGATAATTGATTTAACTGATTTTCCTGTCCGGTTGCAATCGATAAAGTTCGGTAAGTCGGTTTACTGTGAAACACATGGAACAAAGAATTAGTCTTCTAAGCGCCGGGGCGACACGGCAATATTTGTAAAGATAATTTGGGAGTAAATGTTTATGAAAAGCGAGGTTATCAGACTTAAAATCTGATGCTGCTGAGGAATTGTCGGCATCAGGTAGAACGAAGATGAGAAAATCATCAAAGGAATGGTGCAACGGACAGAAATAAATTCTTAATCACATTTCGGCTACGAGTACACTTTTTCATTATTCTACTTTTCCGCCGACATTATCACAAATCTGGAATACGCATATCCCGAAATCACGAATTCAGAAACTCGCGTATTTAGAAATTCACGTAATCGGAAATCGCGTATTTGCAAATTCCTCGGGAAACGTATCCCCTTCCTAATTTTATTGGCTTACCAGGAAACTTCACCCAAATGAGGCAGCCAGTGCTCTACCTTTCAATTAGGGCAATGCTTTGGAAACTGGGGTTTATGAACACCATTGGGGTCCGACGGATAATTCTCGAGGGTCTGCCGCAGTGTTTGCTCTAAACCTGACATTACGAACCTCCTGACAGAAAAACATCATCGTCCATTATACTGCTATCAAAAAACATAACTGTAGTATACACACCTGTACCATATATTAAAATTCAAATAGATGAGATCAATTTACAAAAAATATGATTTCTAAATGTCATAAGTCGTTTATTATTGTAATTAATCAGAAAGCAAAAGATAAAAATAGGGTTCTGCAAGAATATTTCCTGTACGGAAGGGGTCCTTGAATTTTCAAATTTTCGAAACCATTGAGCTCAAGCGTTTTTCTATATCTTCATTACACTACTTGTCCTCAAAAACTATATATATATATATATATATATATATGTATTGTTATTATTAATGTGTCCCGATCAATAGCCATAGTCAAAAAACGAACGGTATTTAGTGACGAACAAAACCCTTACATGACCAAGAAAAGGTTCTTCAAAAGATAAATCCTAAATGAATAAACAATGGGCTCATGAAAGCAGGAAGATACACACTGAATACTATGGTGATTAATCTAGTGCATTTTTTTTATAAAGGAAAATGAAATTTAGAATCTTTCAAACACTTTTAAATATTATTGTGTTAATTGTTATGGTTGGATAGGTTCGCATGGAAAACATGTGGGGTTAGAGTAGATATCCTGCGTTTTCGTTGAAGTTGCCCATCCCAAATTCGCCCAATCTGTCAGCTTTGTTGTAGTATTTCGATGTGTGTATTTCTGTGAATCACACTGATACTGTGCACACGTGACAGTGCAATCCCTCTATACAGAAAGCCCATTACGATTCAGAGAGCAGATGTGTTTTTCTCTCCAAAATATCGGATGGTGTTGGTTAATTCCCTCACCTACATATTTCCCATTAAGATAACCCCAAGAGCTATTAAACAACAACAACAACAACAACAACAACAACAACAACAACAACAACAACAACAACAAAGATTTTTACATGAGGTCTAGTGACGTACTCATAGTAATCTCCAAGGCTGTATCCCCCGGAATGTGCCTTGAAGTGCCTGGACACCTCTACACCCAGGTGAGCAAAGAGAGAAGAATCTATAGCTCAAAGATGGTTGATCAGGTGGGTCATTTATTGGGCTACTGTGATTCAAAACGCTACTTATGGAAGCACTCACTGTTCAAACTTTATTTGCTGCGTCACATTTGCAACAGTCAGCGGACAGATGTTGTCGTGTACCAAAATAACTTTTCCCCGCTCAACAACATGAAGCACAAAAACAATCCCCACTAATTTTAGGGGAATAAACTCTTCCATGTTGGTCTCTCCATTAATAATAAACTGAACAGATATATAGAATAACCCTTTTTCTACAGTGTTTTGAAAGGACGTCCAGCTGATTGCTCGGCGACTTTCTAACCAACTGAGCAAAACTGACGTGTATTCACGAATTTATTTTTCATATACGATTCAAAAGTTGCAGTAATCATCCTCAGTTGGAATTGTAGTAGGAGTTGAGATTGGCCTTGAAGGGGCCAGGATTGCTTGTACTGTATATCTCTTCGAAGGTTTCTCCAATTCAACAGTTTTCATGTTCCGAGGTCTTCCTTGGCGTTTTGTTGTCCTTAAGTTTAAAATCTCTTTTTTGAAACTTCGCAAACCATTTTTGATATATGTTTGCATCTACAGAACCTCATGATTTCCACTAAAGTTCAGTAAAATCATCACTTTTCCGCGAACACTTCATAAAGAATTCTGACGCACGAAAGTCGAGCGTATCCAACCAACATTTTAAAGTTTTACTAACATTTTCCGATTCTAGAAAGTTTTGCCTGATTTCTCATTCTTTTAAACTTGAATTTTTTCCCCCCATGACATGGACAAACGGTTAAGTGGGTTATCTTCTATCAAAATCCATTTGATACCATATATTTTTGTATCATAGAAAACCTAGTGATCAAAACTATGAAGAAGATTATATCAGTACGAAAAATTCATTGAATAATAACGATGCTTGACTGATAACTTCAACACATTCTCAATATGTAAGCTTTTGGAATACATTGGTATTTTCTCCTCTGGGGTCCCTCTAATCTGCAGATCTCTTTTTTGATTCGGAATGGAAAACTCTTTATCTAGGGACGTAGTTTTGAGAGAAGCTGCCTTTTTGAAGAAAATTATTTTGGGGGAAAAGGTTAACGATATCACAGGATAAACATCTGAGCTTTTTGAAAGAAAAAAATATCATCCTGTACGTGATGGAAATATTACCAAAAGGCACACATCCACGCACGATTCATTTAAAATATACTCTCTCTATAAAAAAGGGGAAAAACGGATCTGTCAGAATCTGAAACATCGCACACATTCTACAGTTTTGTTTTATTTACGTACACAAATCCACCCTTTAAACTGTTCAAATAATCATATGTATACAATTCCAGAAATGTCAACAATGAACAAGAAATTATTTAACACTACATCAGAACCAGATAATCAGGGTGTGTATCCAACTTCTATAAACTCAAGAAAGACCATCGATAAATAAAAAAAAAAGAAAAACAGGAATGAAAAAAGACCAAGAAATGTAACCGTTTTGAATACCCTCCCCCATAAACAGTTATATCATCAAATAACCAAACTGTGAGGATATTCCCTTGGAGATACTTATATACATACATACATTCAATTATATAAGTATATGCCGTGCTCCCATTGATATTCGTCCGCTTCTCGGCATTGGGTTCTGTGTGACGGGAATTGGGATTTCAACTAACCAATTTTCCGGTGCTGTGGAGTGTTTATCTCTTGGTGGGGACCAGTGAAAAGTCAGACTCCTAGAGTCGTCGCTGAAATAGAACGGTTGGACGTTTTTGGATTTGCAATGCAGATGATATATGATCCTATAGCGATAATATCAGATCTCATTGTATATTCCATTGGGTGTAATTTGTCTTTCCAAACGTTTCGAAATGAATCTCCCTCCAAACAGCAAAATCTACATTGAATCGAGCAGTAAAAGGTAAATGGCTTATAATAAGCGTAAAGTGGATTCTCCTCTTTCAAGCATCTCCATAATGAAATGCATAATGGCCAGACACAAGCACGTATACATTGGTGTGTGCGCACACGTCTATACACAGATGCGTTCAGTAAATTGAGAACAGTATAAAACTGATGGAAACATAAAAAGGATGAAGAAAAAAAACAACAAACAATTTCGACTCGTGATAATAATCTCAATTTCTCGGCTACGATTCGCGAATTGAATAGAATTAAGAAAACACACACTTTGCCTGCGAGACGAATTTCGTTATTAGATTCATTCTATATATTATCGCAATAAGGAAGTGCTTTTGTTTGGACAAATGATAATTGCGAGGCTTTCATTGCACAAACATTGATTCTAGTATTATTGGATTGCAGTGGAAAGCTAAGTGTATTCTTTATCTTTAAATAAAAGTGTTGAAATTATTTGTTATGCCCTGCTTTCCTTTCTCTTTATTATTTTTTTTTCGTTGTTTATGCTTACTTCATTTTAGGCCCCCCCTTACCTTAGATCTATCTATCTATCTATCTATCTATCTATCTATCTATCTATCTATCTATCCAATTCCCCATTCTTATCTTCACTTTACATTAAAGCCATTATTTTTGTGTTTGGTTTTTGTTTATGAGTTTGTATGTTCCAGTGCTCAGGGTTATTTCGTTTTGTCTAAAGACTTGAAAATTGGCATCAATACTCCACTAAACCCTTTCTAAAAATAATTGTTTTCTTTTTGGAAAAAAAACAAACTCTTCTGACCTTTTTTTGAAGCCTTATTTTGACGGGTTTATTTATAAAAATCTAGAGTCTATAGAATACAGACGTTTGTAGATTTTTTGAGAACTTCATTTTAGATTTTTTTTTTCTACTGGACGAAGCCAGAGTATTCTTAGATAGAATTTAATCAGGCCATGTTTATTCTTCAATTGGATTTTTCCCATTTTATCGTTCTCTTTTCTTATAACCTTTTAACCCACTGTTTTCTCATTTAATTTCTATACTCCGGTTTTATCTTCTTTCATCTTTGCAAAATTATTCTCCTGGTGTTCTTTTTTGTGAACCCTATTTTCCTTTCAACTTCTCAACACTTTTGTTTTTTTGCTGCTTCTAAATATTTTTATCTTCAAAATTGATCTTGGTGAGCATCTCAGTTTCGTTGCTCTCCAATTGTTTTGTTTACAGTATACCCAAAGCTATGTTATGTTTCACACAGTAATAAATTCAGTAATCAAGATGTTAGCACCGAAAATTTTAAAAATAAGAAAGTTCTATTTAATAAAATACCCGTTGCTTTGCTAAAAGTATACCAAGGTGTGGAAATCTAGTGCAGAGTAGCATCTGGAAAACCCAATGCGAGAGTAAGGGACTACCTAACTATATTTACAGATACATTAGTCATTTATTTTGAATTATTCAACAATCTACCAACGTACAAATAAACAAAATTAAAACAACTATAATGTAAGGAAGATCAGTCAGAAAGCAATTTTGCGAAGCATTCTTCCGTAATGTTTCGAACAGACGGACAAACTGCAAAATACAACAGAAAATAAATGAAATTTTTATATCGGTTAGAATCAGAAATGAATCTGTGTATAGTAAGGTAACTTATTAATCAGACCGTAGAAAGTGTCATCAAGCCTTCAATAGAGCTAATAATCTTCCCATCTTAGTTGAAATTAGAAATGCATCTGCGCATGGTTTTGTAACGTATGAATCAGGCTGTAGAAAGTGTTAAATCCCAGATTTTTTTTATTGATATTGAATAGAGCAAGTAGTTCTTCTATTCCAGTCAGAATCAGAAATGGATCTGTGTATAATAAGATTCCCTTTACATAAGACTCCCTGCACTTTTGACCCCTAGATGCAGAAAAAATCTTTTGAAAATGAATAAATGGTTCCCTTTTCTTTTCACACCTAAAAGTGGAAGAAAGGGGGTAAAATCACCCTTTTTGTCTTCGTTAGGTGTAAAAGGTTCTCTTTTATTTTTGGTTCCTAAAAGTGGGAAAGATTTTTCTTGACTTTGATACAAAAAAACTGGAAAAAGTCTTTCACTTCGTTTTTCACCCTTAAAAGTGGGAAACGGTTCCTGTTGATACTTAACGACTTCGCTTTTGATCCCTAAAGATGGAAAAAAAAACTCCGTCACTTCTGACTGATAAATGTGGGAAAAATCGCTTATTTTTTTACCCTTTAACTTTCCAGAATTTCCGATCAGAATATGAAATCAGAAATCGTTCCCTTTGTGACATCACAACATTCTTTTCTTTTTTCATTAAGTTTTGCATGAAATAATTTTAAGGATATTTACCAAGTTTAATAGCATTACAACGGGACAGACAAGTAGTATTGATACTTCTGCTACAATTAAGATTTCCTTTTTTTTTTTCAACCCTTCTATTCGTTTTTCCGAATTCATTCATGTTTTTTCTTTCGCCCAACTTCATTCCTATTTTTTTGGAAACTGTTTTTGTTACATACTTCGTTCGAAAGATAGCCAATGATTTCGCCATCGATTTTTTTTATATTCCCATCCTGTTTTACGTATTCTTATGGATCAGATGACAATACCATCTCCATACTACGAACCCAACAAAACTTCGTCGTTTCACACAAAATAGTGGAAGCCCACAAAAGACCTCCCCCCCATAAAAAAAATTCCCCCAAAACAACAAAAATACACTGTTATTTGAAACGAGAAAACGAGCAAAGAGTACTTTTCTCTACATTGTACTTCGTGTCATCTCTTTTTAATGCCCGGGGTCAAGTCTACGGAATTCGACCCTCGATTCAATCATTACGAATCGCTAGGAACGGTAACCTTAAACCCTGAGGCTCGAAAGTGCTTATTAGAAAGGTCAATAGAAGTAGAAAGTTTCAGTACCAACAATGGCCCGGGATGACTTTCGGAAAGGCTTTTAGAGTATCTCTTCGCGTTTTTCGCTGTGTCTACGGGCGGTAGAAGCTCTGAAAAATCTGCATGCATAATTCTTATTCACATTCAGTTATGGGAATCCCATTATTCCGTTATTCTTTTCCATGAATAATAAAAAGTGACACCGACTTAAATAGTGGTAGTAAACAACGAGTTGTGACCCAAGAGCGCATGCGTATAGATGCGTATCCGAGCAGAGAGAGAGAGAGAGAGAGAGAGAGAGAGAGAGAGAGAGAGAGAGAGAGAGAGAGAGAGAGAGAGAGAGAGAGAGAGAGAGAGAGAGAGAGAGAGAGAGAGAGAGAGAGAGAGAGAGAGAAAAAAGAAAAAGGGGGAATCGAAATGAAGAGGAAAGAAGAAGAGAGTATCTGAAAGTTTCATGGAATTATTGAAATGAATACATTTGAAGAAGGATAGGAAAAAAGGAGAGAGAAAGGGACTCTAGGGAAAATAACAGCAAAGAAAGATTCAGAGTAAGGTATGAGTGAGAGGGACGGGGGAGTAAATTAGATAGATCAATAGATAGATAGATAGATAGATAGATAGATAGATAGATAGATAGATAAAAAGAGAAAACGAGAAAATGGTTGGCGAAGAAGAACAATAAAGTGATAGCTTAGAGGAAGGGTGTGGTTGAGGAAAAGGAGAAAAACATAGATTGATAGGTAGATAGATAGATAGATAGGTGACAACAGACATAGGTGAATTGACGTAGAGACAGAACGGTGTCCGAGAGGAGTGGGAAAATATAAGAACGAGATGGATAGAGAGAGGGAGTTGTGAGAAAAATGTTGAGAATCGGGTAAAGAAGAACAGTAAAGAGAGAGTGAGGATGGAAAGAGAGATGCGAAGGGGAGGAAAAGGTGAGGGAGGAGGAGAAAAAAGACCTGAAGGGAAGAATATATATATATATATATATATATATATATATATATATAGAGAGAGAGAGAGAGAGAGAGAGGGGGGAGGGAGATAGATAGATAGAGAGATAGATAGATATAAAGATATATATATATATATAGAGAGAGAGAGAGTGAGAAAGCGAGAGAGAGGGAATTGAAAGATATGTTTGAAAAGATTGGAAGAGAAAGGGAAATCTTTCTTCTCTTGTAAGATTTGAGAGTGGAGATTGTAAGTGGGAGGAGGAAAAAAGAAACAGAAGAGAGAGAGAGAGAGAAAGAGAGAGAGAAAGAGAGAGAGAGAGAGAGAGAATTGTGAGGAAG
Source organism: Thysanoteuthis rhombus (assembly GCA_963457665.1). Taxonomy (NCBI): domain Eukaryota; kingdom Metazoa; phylum Mollusca; class Cephalopoda; order Oegopsida; family Thysanoteuthidae; genus Thysanoteuthis; species Thysanoteuthis major. Next base: position 68,021,363 of record OY735204.1, on the reverse strand, counting down.
GCGTTAATGAGAGTGAAGAAATACAAAAGAAGGTGGGAGGGAATTGAGAAGGTGGAGTACGGGGGAGAGAATTAAGAAGAGTCTAGAGAAAATATTTTTGGGAACGATGTTGACAAAAGAAGTACGGACGAAAGTGAGAAAAGAAGAAAACGAGAAAAGCGAGTTGATTAGAATACATCGATTTGGACTTGAGGCTATCCCCCCCCCCTTGCACTCAACGAAAGAACTCAAAATCAATGACTGAAATGATCAGCGCGCTAACCTACCATTGCACACGTGTTGATACTCAAGTGAGAAACAATATAATTATTATGAGATGGGAGATTCAGATCGCAATAAAATACTTCCCATGAAAGATTGATGTATGAGTGAGAAGGGATATATATATATATATATATATATATATATATATATATATATATTGTTTCTCGAAATCCTCGAAACCGTTATATGATAAACAACTGATGATCTCAACAAGAGGAAGTTTACATATTAGTACCATAATAACAAAGTATATGTAAAAAGGGAAAAGAAAAAAAAAACTGAAGAAAATTACATGAACTTCATTAACAGATATTGGGAAATGAGTGACTGAAGTGACACAAAATAAAATTGAAAACATTCTTTAATGTTAAGCGTTAAAAACTGTAAAGCTTTCGAAGAATATATATATACTTATATATGGAGAGAGAGAGAGAGAGAGAGAGAGAGAGAGAGGGGGGAGGAATAGAGAGGGAGAGAGGTGGTAGGAAAAGTAGGAGGATGAATGAGATATGAGATACATGGGTGTAAGAAAGTAGAAGATAAGAGAAAAGCAACAGAAGAGAAAGAGGAAAAAGGAAGTTAGAGAATGAGACAAAGAAAGTGAAAAGAATGAAGAGGGATACAAAGCACGAGAATGAGAGTAAGGGAGTGGAGGGAGCGAGTGAAAGAGAGAAGATATAAAGCCAGGGAGTGAGGGGAAGGGCGGTGTAAATGAAGAGAAAGAGACAACAAGAGCAGATACAAGGTTAGAGAATTAGGGGGAAATCTGAATAAAGCTGGAGAATAAAAAATAGAGGAAAGGAAAGAGAGCACAAGAAATAGAGAAACAGAAAGAAAAAGAGAGAAGGAACGATTGAAAGGAAGACTATAGAGAGCGTGGCTGAGATACAAAGGAAGATAGGAAAGATGGAAACCATAGAAGCGGAAGAGTTAAAAAAAAAAAAAACAAGTCTGCATGAAAGGAGACCGTATCAAAAAGTGTAGACAATTGATATCCCTATTGACTGTTGAGATTCCTTGCACTGAAAAGGAGGAAGATTGTCAACCATGATTTTTCTAACGTTCTACACGAACGTGTTCACGGCATAACACGCGCACATACTTACGTACATACCCATACACACAGATAGTTCATACACATCATACATGCATACACATGAGAGCGGGGTCAATACTGACAGTTATAGGAAATGGAAAAAAAGAAGCTGAAACCTTTCTATTATTATCATTGGACGGAGTTTTGCGATACATTGTTTTGTTATTCAATTTCGCAAGTTTTTACATCAAGTTGTTTTTATACAACTTTTAACGAGAGTGTGAGTTCAATTCTCACCAGGGGCTCACTCTTTATTTCCGATTGCATTGTTTTTCATAGAAACAATGAGCCACAACTAAAATCAAGATAAAGGTATACAGTAGTCAAAATCAATAGAAATCAAATTAAAAACATTTATAGGTGTTTTTTAATTCTGAAATTCTGAGACGGGTTATTGTCATTTTTCTACTCGTTATCCAGACTAGTATCCTCATATTTGTTGTCTTTTTTTATCTATCGAGCATGATTATACATATATGGAGAGAAATGGGTTTATTTCTCAGTTTGAGGTGAGATTAAAATGGAGTAGACCTAACTTCAAGATGCATTAGAGACTGCAACGAATCTAAAGCTGAAAACGTTTGCAAGAGCTTATGTAACTTAGAATTTAATGCTATCTATATACCAATACTCAAAATGCAAAAGAACAGCGAGGAGTTTCTATCGGAATATTTGAGAAAGGGGACTATCATTGAACCACTGTAGCCATCAAAGATGGCAAAAGGTTCCAACTTTTTATCTTTTTATTTTTTTATATGTGGTGTGTATGTTTGTTTATGCGCTTCTGGTCATACTGTTTCATCTACAGATTTGAATATTGGCATCAGTTCTCCTCCTAAAAACGCTTTTTTCTTTAAGGAAAAAACTTTTGTGGGACACTATTTTGACGGATTGATATCAAGATTTACGTTGTTCAGAATCGAGATGTTTCTAGAAGTTTTGTTCTCCTCAATTTTTGATTTTTTTACCCGTGGGAAACGCCAGTGATGTAAATATAATTCATTCTGTCCATATTTATTCTACGATGAAATCTTTTTACATGACTTCAAATTTTGACGCTACGGTTGTTCAATTATTGACTGTGAGTTATCATACATTTAGTTTTTCGAACTGGTATCCTCATTTTGGTTGTTATAGTCAAAGAATCAAGACCATTTATTCTCTGTCCTTCTTCGATTGACTGTTATATTTGGTCATCATGGAGATTGTGTATGCTTGTAATCTAGAGATGTTTGATGACATATCAACAGATACAATTAAAAGCCCGTATGGTAGTATGGTAATGTTTGAGTGGACGCATAGCGGTGGCAAATCAAGTCTTTGAAGCACATCAACTGTTCCAGTGCAAAACTTTTGTCAATCTCCAATCCATGTTCAAGTTGACTTTGCCCCCTTCTATGAGAAGAAGACAAAGAAACATTACTTAACTCAGGGGAGCAAAACCGTCTTTGTTTATCAATTATGCTAAGTTAAACTAAACAGACGTATGAAATTAAGATGTTTCTCCCAAGGTTTGAAATCATGACGTTGTGTTTGCTAGGAAGCTTTCTTACCAACTAAGCCAACCTAAGAGTATATTTTAACGATTTTTAAAAATTTTGTATTTAATAGAAAAGTTATATCCATCATCTTCAGTTGGAATAGAAATCAAAGTGGTGTTTGACCCTGAAGAATCCAAGGTTGTTATGATCCTTTTTTTGTAATAGTCCTGAGATTCCGAATGTTACTTTACTCCGAGACGAGTCATCTGGTCCCTTTGATTTTCATTCGATTAGAGATCAATCATAAGAGGTTACTTGTGTGCCATCTTTGATGCCAGCGCTTCAGGCTGATTATCAAACTTTACAATAACGACCTTTCCGCGAAGTCGATTAAAGCTACCCATTTTTACCTGCGACGAACGTCTATGAATACCAAAATCAAAAATATTGAAAGTGTCAATGAGAGAGAGAGAGAGAGAGAGAGAGAGAGAGAGAGAGAGAGAGAGAGAGAGAGAGAGAGAGAGGAGGGGGGACAGAGAGATAGAGAGAGAGTATAGATTAATAAAAGAGCAGTAAGAAAGGCTTGATAGTTTGATTATGTAGTACGTTGGGAGGAGAGTGAGAGAGTGAAAGCGCAGATAAATACGAATACATAGTTTTCTTCTTACGTCAAACTACATCGTATTATTCTCTTTCAAATCGATTCTCGAAATCAAAAGAAAAATAAAGTACAGAAAAGAAATAAAGTACAGTAAAGGGAGAGAGAGAGAGAGAGAGAGAGAGAGAGAGAGAGGGAGAGAGAGAGAGAGAGAGATTATTCCGTAGTCATGGGCAACCATTACACAAGTGTAGCGAAATTCTTTAGCTGTCGGCTGGTTGTGGGAAAGCAGGACAGAGAAAATGAGAAATGAAATAAAAGATGGAAAGGAAGAAAATAAAGAGCAAAGAAGAATCGTAGTAAACTGCGTTTTCCTTCGTTTCATCGAAGCAGACGATACGGTGTTTAAAACTAACGTGTACACCTCGTATATACCCTCAGTCATACATCTTTCATTTCCCAATAAATCAGATCGCATTTCGGACGATGTTTTTTTGCTTTATTTCTGACGCAAAGATTTTTTCTTTCAGTTTTTGACGTTTCAACGCAGATCACCTTGAAGAATCAATTGGAAAGAAATAGTTTTATTGCAGAAACAAATATTGACAAATGTTGTCAGATTCTTAAAGAATACTGCTATCCTTGTATAGATCGAACCCAAAATCTATACTCACCGAGTTCATCATAGGACAGCATTACGCCTAAATATATAAGAAAACGGTGGTATAAAGTTTATAGTACGCTAAACTCAATAGGCAGAGCCTGTCTGGCTCGATAAGGAAAATCTCGGCCTTTTACCTAGATTTGAACACCAGCCTCTAGCATTAGTGGGAAATACGTAACTATATCTGGATTTAAAAAAAATATATGATTTTTACAAAATTATTCATACGATAAGAGCAAGTAAAGTAAACGGATCGAAAGACAAGAGAAAAAAGAAACAGCCAAAAAAATCAACAAAAAACAAGCGGCTTTCGTCACGAAGTAAGAGTTGAGTTTGAACACTTTGCTTTTCCTATTTATAAAACCACAAATTAACAAACACGATCTGAACATCTTATATATGCAGCTTTGCAAATTTATGAGTCGATATTTATCCAAGGGGAAAATTCTTCTGTTTATCATTCATATTGTTTTGTTATAAAATCTACGTTAGCCTCGGGGTATAAATTTTAACAATTGAAGAAAAAGTGCACTGTAGATTGTCGACCAGTCAAAAGTTCACTGCCCGGTTCTCATGGTAGAATTAATCACGGTAGAAAAGCCAAAATGGCCGATGGGCGGACTGTAATTGAATTGTCGCCTTCGATCTGCTACCGTCGCAAATTACAGCCGAAAATTCGAAGATCAATTTCGACAAAATGTAATTTGGAGATTTTTTTCTCTTCTTCCATCTGACAAAACAAAATAGAAAATTCTAGACGCATATGTGAATTTATGCGTAGCAAGTCTTGTCACCAGCAGTCGAAAACACGCACACACGCGCACACACAGGTATACACCGACCCACACACAGGTACATACGCACACATACAGATATAATTCCCCCCCCACTCATATTCCTGCACACTAAATCCAATTCGAATTATCATAACATACGGAGACACAAAAGATTTCGCCCGCTAGTGAATTTAAAACAAAGGGGGAAGTAACTACGAACAAAACATTCTTGATCGCAAATATTTGATCTGCGAACAAAAGAGTAAACCTGTTCTAAATATTTCGATGTTGATGGGTTCCATCTTTTAGACAAATAACTGTATTTAAAGCCAGCACAACCGATGATGCCATTTTGGGTAGGTATCAAAACTCTGATGTTGTTTCACTTATATCGATTTGTTTGACTATCTAATATGAATTGCATATATATATATATATATATATATATTAGATGGATAGGTTATATCCAACATCATGATATTTTTAAAAATGCATTTTGTGGAAAACATGAATTGGGCTAATAAGTATTTATTCGAGGAGGTTTCGTAGGGAGTGACCCCCACATCATCAGTGAGATGGAAAAATGAAGAGAACTGGAGTTTCCTATGTTTTGAGTGAAGTATATGATCCTTCACCCGTAACTGAAGTCCAGCTATCCATCCACGGATAGCCTTAAACACAATCCAATCCCATTCACTTACAAGATAGAAAACTTCAGTTCTCTTCTTTTCTCCTCATTTCTCCGTTCCACTGATGATACGTGGCCACCCCTACAAAACGTCCGTGAATAAATATCTATTAATCCAATCTATGTTTTCTTCATTGTCTATAATATATTCCACCATCTATATATCTCTCTCTCTACGTATATATCTATATATCTATATATCTATATATATATATATATATAGAGAGAGAGAGAGAGAGAGAGATGCATAGGCCATTGTAGAGCTGAGAATTAGTCAGTCATATCACAAGGGAGAATCTTTTCACGCCACTGAAAAGAGGAATTAAGACTTTGTGGAATTTCTGCTGGGGTGAGGCTCATTTTCATGAGCAAAGATTATGGACCTTCATTTTATTCCTGTCAACATCATTTAACGTTTCTTTTTCATCAGCTTTGATTTGATATTATTTGTTGACACTGATTTTTTTTATAGTGTTATTTATAAAGAAAAGTGGCTTTACTAAAGAGGTTTATGGATGGCAGAATCAAAGAACATGTCTATGATTGAATGAAAACACCACACATCAATGAGAATGGAATTAATTATACGCTGCGAATCATGTGGCCATATGAATAAACACCATGTAATTATGTGGATTTGGCAAAGGAACGCATATATTAAGCAACGAGTAAACATTTCCAACAGCATTCACGATCTGAGCATTCATAGAGAATTCGGGTCGAGTGACCAGTGCTTTAGGGACAGAGGACGGGGCGCTCAATCGTGTGTTGTGGCTAAACAACCTGAAATAAGGAAACCTCGTCCTTTATTTGACCTTTCTTTCTCTATCTGTTCTACATCCGAACAGAAAAAGAACCCTACGTCACGGAATAGCAAATTGTATTGTATCTTTCCAACCACTAGACAGGAGACCACTGATCGTCCACAAAATTTACATATTATTACACTTGCTATTTCAATATTAAAAAACAAAACAAAAACAAATACCTCTTATTACAATTGATACCATGTTCAACCAACCAGTTATATCACAATTTACTTGTCAAATAGCAGGAGCAGAATTCTCATATCCGGTGCTTGCTGATAAAGATAAACAGGATGTGCAAATGCAGAAAAGCATCTTTGGGGCACCTCGATGACAAGTGTTGACGAGAAACATCCTGGCAAATGTGTTGACAAAAGGACATGCTACTTCCATTCTCCTGAATGGAAAGCTGGAAAAACAACAGCTGAAGCCACACCCGGTAGGAGGATACATCTAAAGTGTAGATGGATGAGGGTGGAGACACCATAAAGTGTAGGTAGATCCACTAAACGTATGGGCGTAGATCCCCTATAAGAGGGTAATGATCACCGTCTTGGAGAGACCAGATTCCCGGCGAGTGCAGATCACGATACTAAGACGGCTCCCATGTGCCCATTTGTTATCCTGAGCACCACTCTTTCAATCTGTTCTATACGATACCACTAAAAATATGTGTCTACATTTTTACAAATCTGCATCCCGTCTTCGTTCTTGAATGCTTCAAATTCAGGAAAATCTAAATGGTATTTCCATACATTTAAAAAATCTAGAAATCATCTAGAAACATTTAGATTCTCTAGAATCTAGATGTTATTGATAAGTCCGTCAAAATAAGACTCCAAAAGAGTCAAAAAAGACTTTTTTGCCAAACAACAAGTTTTAGAAAAGGTATAAGGGAATACTGATGCCAATTTCAAAGTCTATTGATAGAACGGTATGGCCAGGGGGAGATCAAAAACACAATCAAACATAAAACTAACAAAAATTGCTGAATCCTTCGTCATCTCAGATATCCATGGTTGTTCAACATTTACAATTATATAAATTTTGATGTAAATATCAAAATTGGCAATACTGAAGAGAAATAGACAAAACATTTCGAAACCATAGTTTTGTACGACGTATGGAGAATTATTTTTCATGAAAATTATGGAAAGCTGCTCCGCCTCTGATAGAGTCCAGTCCCTTCCAGACATGCAAATTTGAAACGGGCATTGCCCACGTCTTGCAAAAATTAGCAACGCTCTTTCTTTGGAATATTTACAATGCTGAGGATGAAACGTCTCATTGATTGACACACGCTGGTCTCCGTCAAAATAAAAATGAGTTCAACATCTTTTTACCGTGATTATCTCCAGGATGGTAATTATGGGAGAGTGGTTGGTTTGTCTAGGTGCTCATTCACTCACTCACTTCTCTGTGAACCGTAGCGGTATGCAAGTCACAACGCATTTTGATCAATATTTCTGTCGATGGAGCAAAGCATAGAGATGTCGATTCCTACCTTTCCCGACGGTATTAGAAGTAAGCAGAAATAAGCAACCCCGGTTGAAATTAGAGTTCCCTTGTCGATAGCCGTTATGTGTCCCACACCTCAAAGTTTCATATCAGCATAAGCCTCGGATCCACTTCTTTGTAAACATTATAACATTTATTCTTTTTGATGAAAGAGTCAGTTGAGTTTCGAGTAGTGACCAGCTCTACTATAGATAAAGATAGCTCGTATACACTTGTGAGTGGCTCATGAGATAATAGAAAACGTAAATTGATATGTATTGAAGACTTTTCCCCGGAGCCTGATTTCTACTGCAACTAATTACCAGAAACACACCAGGGGAAAAATTTACAAATAAATCAGTTGGCCTTCGAGGGGAAGAAATAACCATTGATTAATATGTTTTCGTTTCAATATTTCTGTAGTCTCCCCTATGATTTGGAGTTATGTTCAGAGTTTTCATTTTTGTAGTGGGGACCAACGAAAAAGACACAGCATTTTGGGTCTTTCCCGACGAGAAAGAGAAAAAATTGCAACTTAGTTTTGTCTGAAATTCAAAAAGAATTCGGTATCATATCAAATTATGGACGTTAGTTTTTGCTGGGGACAAACACCTTGAAGGGGTCAATCAGGGTCAATCAAGCTAACTGATGGGATTTAAGTTGGTATGCTTTGAGAGGCAGTGTTAAATATTATGCTGGCAGGTCGATAGGTAGGAAGGCAGGTAAGTTAAGACAAGGGCATAATTGATAGACTAGAATATACCCATCCACAATGATAGGGTTATTTATGCATGGATCCGCACCAAGGAGCCTATTCTATTGGATATTGTACTTTTAACAATTTAAGTATCTTAATTTCAAACTTAAAAAAAAAATTTCAACTCAATTTGAGCTGCTTTAATGTAAGATCAGACCTGAAGTAGTAGTTTGTATGATTTAAAAAAAATGTTATGAAAGGACCTAAAACCTACCAATGAGATCATCCCATCTGAGCGCAAATAAATAAATAAATAAATAAATAAATAAGAAAAATTAGCTCATCTATAAATAAGCTCATTATATGATCAGATTATGAAATTTCTGACTTGCGCTATTCGCTGCAGCTTTTTACAAACATATTTTTATGAGCTCCCTCAACGTGTTACAATCGGCTTTTGGAGCCTCCCACAAAATACATAAATGAAAAAAACGAAGACATTTAGCAATTAGCTTTTATGTTTGCAAATCCTGATGTGCAGAAATATCTTTAATTTCCATCCTTGCTTTATTTTCCGAACGAACAATTCTTATCTTTGTCAATTCTGTTAATCTATGACGTTCGGTTAACTCGACTGAACAATGGCATAACTGACATTTGATGATTTGGCTTGCTTTACTTGTCTTCTGATCTCCCCGTTTTCTCCTGCACTTTAGGAATCTACTTTTAATCAATACAGACTTAAAACCAAATCAATCAACACTGAACTTGGTGGCGGGTATTACCATTTGAACAAATGTCTCAAGTGGGAGACCGCCTTGAATTTCCTCTTGATTCCATAACCCGTGTGTCTCTTCTTGAGTATTTGATCTCCGAGGCCGATTCGAGAAGAAATCTCCCAGGAACTCACCAACCTGCTCACTTTGCTTCAAAGAGCGTTTGAAATCCTTGTGTGGTAGTCTTAATCAAATTAATTAAATGCCTTCTTCTTCTTCTTCTTCTTCTTCTTCTTCTTCTTCTTCTTCTTCTTCTTTGTATTCATCTTCTACCTCTTCATCTTGTTCTCCTCCTCCTTCTTAACACAGGTCGATTTGCTTCATCCTCTTCTCTACCAATCATATCAATGAGTGAAAATGACACTTTGTCGTACGAAAGATGTCGGTCTTAACGCTTCGGTACAAAACCCTTCGCATGTGAACAGCGCTCTAAAGTAAAATCAAAGAAAAAAGATCGCAATTTTGAGAGTTCAATATATTGATGTTAAATGTGATACATCTCCTTGAAAGTGGAAAGTTATTTTAAAAAAACCCAAACAGTTTTCAGTTTGAATGAGTTAAGAAAAAACAAAAAAACAAAGGTAGAATTATGGTAAACCATTGTTAAATTTTTTCTCCATCATCTTTATTTTAATTGATTTTAATCGCGACTACTCGGAACCCACTCTACGGTCGTTTGTAAACAGCGCAGATCAGAAATGGATTACAAGTTTGCCTCAAGAAGCTACGCCCGTGCTAGTTACTTTGTTTTTTGGGTTCTGAGAATCCTACAGCTGTCAGAAGATTGAATCTAACCATTTAGAATTATCCCTTCATCTTCCCTAGATTATAGGGTGCAATATCTTGTCATCGTTTCTATGTACACTTGCTAGTAGTATTAGAATATTACCTTGAGTTTATCTATTAGATGAAGCATAGAGTTCTGTTGAGAATAAACGGATTAAAAAATGTTTTTGTTTTTATTACTTTTCATTTATTGGAAATCATTCTTTGAATTGGGCATTTTTATTACATCATTAAATCATGGATGAAATTCTATTTTATTCCGTTATTTGCGTCCCTTAGCGTGACAGAAGACATCTTCGTAATGCTAATTATATTTTTGGATTATCCAAATAGCTTTTCTCTTCCCTCATCTCCATCCCTTCCTAACCTTAAAATGTAACGAACAAGGGTAACAATGGGAGAGGCTGTTTATGATTAAATGGGAGCCAAAGGAGCACAACCTTCGCTATAACTGCTGTCCATTCATTACTCCTCCCTGACAAGTTTAAAGCATTAAAATCAAGTAATAGTAAATTGCAGTTGTATTTATTGATAATAAAAGTAACCAATGATAATAACAAACACACTATTTTCATTTACCTTCGCATCTTATATTTAAGATAAGTTCATTATACAGGTGCTCGATTACACAAGATTCGCTAAACCTTTATCGTGGGCGTCACGAAGCCAGTACTCTCTGAATTAGTCTAGTTCGTCTCGCCATCTTGTATTCTGCCGGCCTCGATTATGCATGTCTCTGGGGATCCATATTGAAAGTTATGATGTCCGTCGGGTGTCTGTCATTCTCGCAACATGACCAGCCAATTGCTACATGAGTTATCTCAAGGCTTCAGTTTTGAAACTACTTTTGCTGCTGCCTTGAGTCAGAATCTTAGAAACAAATTACTGGGGGTCCTTTAAATATTACAGGTTCCACCAACTATCCAATAGTACAATAGTTCCAGTAGAAAAAAATTCGTAAGCTGAAACAGCGTAAATCGAAGGATCAAAGGTCTTTGAGCATTCTCAGACCCCCCCTCCCCCGAAAAATTGGATAATGGTATGTTAAGCTGAGTCGTTGGTGGTTGTGATGGTTTGTATAAGGGTGTAGGACAGAGAAAGAGACAGGCAGTTAGACAGATAGATAGATAGATAGATAGATAGATAGATAGATAGATAGATAGGTAGGTAGATAGATAGATAGATAGATAGATAGATAGATAGATAGATGGATAGATACCTTTACCCGTTGCAAGAGAAAATAGAATAGATATCGATGAAGATTAACATCGTCAAACTCAAAGCATTAATAACTGGTTGTCTAGTAACGGTAGATTAAGTAGGAACGAAAGCATTGGGTGGAAGACTAGGGTGTAATTGTCAACAATGTGCACGTTCAGAATGTTGGAGCTGTTGCTACAGGCCATAATAAGCTCCCGTGGTGAGTTATGCATATTCGATTGTCGTCTGATATTACCTCTACCAATTACATCCTTGCAATTTAATTTGAAGGCCGGAGAACACATCTACTGAAAGTGATGTGATAAAATGAAAACAAAAACAAAAAACAAAACAAAAAACCCCCAAAACAATAAAATATCAAGATTTTAGTCCAAAGAGGTGTATGGATTATATGACTAACATATTTGTAAATAGAGTCTCACTCGATCTGATACGCAATTAATGATGAGAATTTTCCCTAAATTGATTCCACATTCTCAGCAAACTGGAAAAAAAAACTGACACAGGCATTTACATTAGAGAAAACATAAAAGTTTTGAAAAGGTTTCATTCAATTCTCTATCTTGTTTGTTTATTTCTTGTTGTCACATCTTGGCACATGGCTATTACCAGCAATATATCATCACCCACGAATAAAATCACACGCAATTAAAATTCACGATAATACTTTCCCCAAACAAAAAATGTCGAAGCGTGAGCACTTATCCAAAAGGCGGAGATCAAAGATACTCACATTCAAATGAAAACCAATCATACCCCCACCAAAAGATACCAATAAAAGGTAAGTAATATCTTTTGATGTAAGGCTGTTCGTAATAAGAACGAAATTCAAAACTCTAAGATGAATAAAAACGTATTATATGCAGGAAGAAAGGTCTCATAGAAAACCCAGAATGCTATCAGAGGGTTACTTTCTTAATCTAACAGACTTGAGCAAGAGCTTTTTCAATAGGAAAAAAACAACTTTCACTCACCATTTCAAACAATTGAGGTAAAAGAATTCAGTATATTCTTTCGACCCCCCCCCTACAAAAATCCCCAAACAAAAACAAAATCAAAACATCTCAATCGAAATATATGTGGATTTCTCTCGGTTGAATTAATGAGTAGATCATATGAAAAATGAAAAAATAAAAGCTGGACGCACGTCGTATAGCAATTGTTCGCGTGTCAATCTTGCCGTTGTTAGTGGATTCGATCCTCATCGAATCTGCCAAAATAGATTGTCTGATTCTTACTCATGCCGAGTTAACATACTTATATAATGAACTGTATGATTGTATTGGTTTGCTGTTCTCAGACTTTCCCGCTCAAGGGTAAAAATTTTGCTCATAAAATATATCCTACAGACAACTTGAAACAACGGATTCTTCGACTGAAATGAATTCACCATTTTTGTTCCTAAAAAATGATCTCATAAGAATTCAAATACATGTCCAAATTTGTTCACAGGCACCACCACCACCATCATCATCATAGGTTTTTTCAACACCCGTCGTTGGACATAGACTTTTTCTGGGATTCGCCAAACTTGGACATCACGGAGCCAGTACTTTCTGAATTTGTCTAGTTCATCTCTCCGTCTAGTATTCTGCCGGCCTCAGTTGCGCATGTGGTCTCTGGGGATCCATGTTGTGAGTTGCGATGTCCATCAGTTGTTTATCATTCTTGCAACATGGCAAGCCCATTGCCATTTGAATATTTTAATGGATTATGTGATATCTCAGACTCCTGTTTTCTCTCTGATATATTTTGCTGTCTTGTGGTCTCTCCATGTGAGGTTGAACATAATTCTTTCGTGTGCACGTTGCATGGTTTTTCAACTTGCAGGTCCGTCTCTTGGTCAGGTTCCATGTTTCAGCTCCATAACTGACTATCGGAATGCATTGGTTGAACACCCTTCTTTTTAGCATTAATGGAATATTCTTGTTTTCGAAATTTGAGCTTGCTCTGCCAAAGGCTTGCCATCCTAGAGTGATTCTTTGTTTGATTTCTTCTTCTTTTGAGGGTCTCATTGGTATCAACTAGTGGTGATTAATTAACCATGCATTATGTTCTCTTCAGAATAATACTCTTCTGACTTTAAAGCAGGCATCAATTACTGATTGCTATCAATCCATTCCTTGGTTTCAATTGAATTCTATAGTAATATCATTACAATATATTTCTATAGAGAAATCATTAGTAATGCATTCACATTTTACATCTATTCACCCTACCTATTACTAATGCTTGCATTAATTCCTGGCCCCTGACAATCCATTTTCCAGATTTCCAATGCAAAATAAACAAATTAGGCGCCGAAACTTACTCAAACAAATTTTAGGTAAGAAGTTCCTAAACATCAAATATTTTTTCTTCATTTCCAGAAATATGTAGGCACAGAAAATAACTAAGGCTAGGATGGTGATTGTTGGAGTAGCTGTAAAGTCAGTGGGAACTAAATTTTGCAATTTTATATACATTGGTTTCAAATGCAGTCGGCGATTAATGTATTGTTATTACTCCATACCCTACCCCCAGAATTCGCAGTATGATTCCCAAGAGTGCTCTGCAGCACCCACCCCCAGGGAGTTGCAGTTGGCACCAAAGGCCACCGTGGGATATCCGAAATTTTCATAATACTAGTTAGTTAATAATTTGCAGTGTGATTCCCAAGGGCGCTCTGCTGCCCCCACCTCCGGAGAGTTGCAGTTGGCTCCAAAGGCCACCGTGGGATATCCAAAAATTTTATAATTCTAGTAAGTTGATAATAGAAATTTGAAAAAAAGTAATCTAAATTGAGTATTTGAAAGAAAAATTGCCTTTGCTTTTGTAATAACAGAATTTTTTTTACTAAACATCTTTAAGCAATGTAAAAGAAATGATGTAACAGACAAAAGGCGAGGGGAGTTAACACTTAATGCAAAAGTACAGTATGCTCTGACTTGGGGTGAAATGAAAAGTTCCTACACAGTAAGGTCGCTGTGACACGGAAAAGTTTGGGAACCATCGTAGTAAATGATTTTTTTTGGGTTATCGTCTGATAAATCTTACAAATAATGTCAGGGGTTGAACAAGCAACAAGTAAATATATTGAGAGTAGCATTAAGCAGGTGGCATGTACGCATATTCGCACAAATACGCGTGCGACAGCGTATATAAGCGCAAATCGTCCAACAAAAGTAAAAATATTATTGACCAAACGAACCAGTTGCATTTGTAGCAGTAATATTATCTTCTTTTTTATTTGATGAACCATTGTCAGCCATTACTGATTTTTGACCCATATTTTTCTTTCATCTTAATTTCAGTTGCTTTACATTGCAACCACGGCCAGTAAACTGCAGTGAGAAAACTGTAGGGTAGAGAATAAAAGAATCAGCCCGATCGTTTTACCCCAGAGAAGCTTGGCTCTCCATACCAGATGTTCTAACACTTGTCACAAGAGCTTTTACGGCTGGCAGTGGATCATATTTGACTCTTTGACCAATCGTTTGAAAACATATTTGTTATTGTACTGACCTACACTAAATAGTTGTATTAGTAGTGGTAATATCTTCTACGTTTTATTTCTTATTGGATGAAGCATTGTCAATCATCTGTTTCTCACTAGTATTTTCTTTCATCTTAATTCTGTTGCATCTACTCAGGTTATCAGCCTTCGGCAGTAGGTAAATAGTTAGGATCAGAAATGAATACAGAATCAGTAATGGCACAGAGACTAGTTTGTTCCTTGCATTGAGATTTAAAGCAACGTTCGTGTCGAAAAGAAGTAAATACTTTAGAAAAGTTTGTGATTGAAGTTAGCGCAATCTAATCCTTGATTAAAACGAGAATGAATCACAAAACAAAACCCCAAAACTAAGAAAACAAAAATCAAAACCCATTTCCCGTAAGTAAAAGTTATTTCATTTTCTGTTTTAATTTATTTTACAAAAAGATACAATTCAATTGTAAAAAAAAAAAGTATTAAACAATTTTTCCAAGATGAGAAAAGAACAAACAAAACGAAGCGACGAACAATTTCCATTTGAAGATTAGAAATGCTCTTGTTTCAAAATGTAAAATATTCCTGTCATCTCCATTTCTTTTTATGCGTTTTCGCGCGCAAGTAGCAAATGCAATTTTTTGGCGTCTCTAGTCTGACCTCTCGACACCGGGTTTTTTTTTCCTGCTTTTCAAAAATACAGCCAATTCCGAATTAGAATTAAAATCCTCTTTTTGCCGCAGTTGCTTCCACGCTTCAAGAGTTCCGTTTCTAATGTAAATAAAGGCAAGGTCTTCATGAAACGGAATCCTAATTCATTTCATTTCTAATGCGCCCCAACCCCATGGCCGGAATTTCACTTTTGAATGTTTGGCAACATTAATCCATTGCGCATGCGTAATCATATTTGGATTGACAACAGTTCTATAAAAAATCATTTCAATCGATCAGCTTTTGGTCTGAATCTTTTGATTACTGAGAAGGTGTTGGTGTAGGGGATGTATGTGAATTGGATGTAGCCGTATGTACATTAAACTGCGTGTAATCGATCGAGCTAGCATCATGTTATGTCGCTGTTTATACAAGTAAATTATCACTGTCTGTCTGTCTCTCTCACACAAACACATACTCTCTCTCTCTCCCTCTTTCTCTCACCCTCTCTCTCTCTCACACACACAAACACATACGAGAGCAGGGGTCGCGGCTCATCTAACAACAATATCAATACTTCAGCTCAAGAGCTCAGTGTTAGATTGTAATCCGATCTTCACCTCTATTGGTAGGAACGGAACCTCTTATAGGGGCTTCAATACTGATTCCTTTAATACCTTTGAATAGGTTTTAGTGACAACTGAATAACGCTTAAAAACCATGTGTGGTTCACCAATCAGTCTAGCCCAGCCAGGTTGCGATTGTGCAAATATGAAAATTGATATTTGATCTTAGTGTTCTATATCCCCCAATAAATTTTTGAACCCATTGCTTGATATGGGCGAAATAGTCTCTCTCCATGATTTGATCACTTGAGTAGAGAAGAAATTCTTCCTCAGCGCAGTGAATGTCTGTACCTGGAGTTTTCTGACTTGGTCCTCGGGTTTTTGTAGATAATAATGCAGTAAACATGTGCTCGTCTGAACACAAAGAGTAGTGGAAGTTTTGGTCAAAGGTGTGGATGCTATTTCGAATTCGGTAAGCTTCAAACAGATCAGCACAGTAACAGCGAGGTTCCAGTATTTGTACAATCTACTCAGCCTCTTCATGTATGACAAGTCTTTGGGAAACAATCTTTAATGTTTATAACTTCCAGAACGTGTTCAGAAGACTGCTTCGTGACTGAAGTAGCTATGACTTCTCTTGTAGCTAGGTCGTCTAGGGAAAACCCAGAATCGTCACTGCTGATTTTCAAGGCATGTCAGCAGACTGAATGACCCCCCAATACTTGCAACACTGGTGCGACACAATTTTCTGAACTTATCATCCCATTTTATTCATATGCCATACGCAGTAAGCAAACTTGTTAGATGCTAAAAAAACTCCATCATATCACATTAAATGAAACTGCATTGATCGTAATATAGATCCCCAAGGAAAAAAACTGTCTCTAGAAGATAATTGAAACTGCTTGGAAATAATAATGAAATATCCCTGGTGATAAATCTACAAGAAAAGAAATGAACATAAGGCTTTTCAGCCATTTTATCATTTTATAACTTGACTATAAATCTTTCTTATTACTATAATAAACAAATCAACTTTTAAAGCATATACTAAAATAAATGTTTGTGAAGAACCAAATTCAGAAAGGCCAGGGAAACAAAATAGTCAGTACAAATTGTGATATGCGTAGACTCACCACATGTATGTATGTATGTATGTATGTATGTATGTTAGTCTGTCTTTATCTACGTACGTACGTGTGTATTTTTTCTGTTCAATATCTATCTTTATCTGTTTATATCTATATTTTTTCTGCTCAATATCTATCTAGCTATATTGATCTGTTCATATATATGTATCCATCGTATTCTTTTCAATATTTACCAATCTATCTATTTATCTTTGTTCTGCGAAATATTTATCTGTGTGTGTATTTATCAAACTCCTAGCGACCAATACTCACCTCACTTGAAAATTAAACTAAAACATGCTTCTATTGATAGACAAAACCGCTTTAGCCCTTACCATCGTTCACTTGAAAGCGTTCCTGCAGTCCTCAGATTGATAGCATCGGAATCATGAATATCCCACCACAACCATGTGCTCAGTATCAAACCAAACATTTTTTGTGGATCTGTAGTACAAATTTCTTAGGTTGCCCCTCCTTCGACCGTGATATAAAATCATGTTAGCCTCTTATTTTGTTCACTATAATCACTACCGTCTAGTTCGAAGCAACGTAGCGTAGTGAATGTTGAAAAGAATGTGACAAAGAAAAGAAGGACATATGAGGTCCCTAACCGTAAAATAATGATAAACAAATTACTCACATATAATGATGGCCAAATCCAGTCGTCAGAAATCCTGTGGTTAGGAAGTTAGGTATCAGAATAAGAGTCTGACCATCTAAGCAGAGAATTATAGCTGGCTCATAAGCAGCAATTTGAACTCGTAGACATCAATAGGAAATGCTGTGAGCACTCAAGCAATACTTACTTCCACTGAGAGACGGAAACAGCACATCTTATTCCGTTCACTGCAGTAACTAACTCTTAATTGGAAACAACTCTCCCTCTCTCGTGAGTGTAGAAAGGAAAAATCATACTCAAAAGTAAAGAAAGAAGATATGATCCCCGTTGCCTTATTTTGTGATTTGGAATATACAATTTGTTAATACATAAGATGACCCTGAATAGCTCCCCATGAAAAGCTTGAATTAATGTAGTACTTTTATAAAATCAAAACTTTGGAATATTAACACAAAAATATTAATAACCAAGCGCCCCAAACCAGTAATGTGGCATTGTTGCAGGCCATGTCTGTCAATCAGTCGAGAATATGTTTTCATTTTTCAAAAAATGACCCTTGCAGCCGATTATTTTGTGTAATTTATCTGACTTTTCGTTGGCTAATTTGTTTATTGGATTTAAATTCTAACAAAAATTTGTAGGGAAATTATTTGAAAACTTTGACGGATAAACTAAAGCATTTTGGGGTAATTATTTTTCTAAAACCTCAGGCGCAAAAAGTAAACTGAACTATAATGAATCATTTATGAAGAGGTCAATCAAGTAAGACATTTCTGTTTGTTTTGGAGTTACTGTGAGGAAAAATGTTTACGTCTTACCTACAGATTTGTACGTAGTTTATATCACATTTTCTGTTCGAATACTTCTTCAGAATCATTTTGTATGTGTGTTTATACTGTCTTGAATTAAATAAGAATCCAAAAGTAAAAAATCTTTGCTGATTGTCAATGCACAGCTGATTAGTTATTTAGTTGCTCAGTAGTTAATAGCTTTTGAGAATTTAAAAGAAAGTCATTTTATCAGCCGTAAAAAATATCATGAGAACAAAAGAGAATGGTCTTCAAAAACAGCGACTGATCTGGAGTGAAGTAACAGGAGAAACTTATCACAAAAATGACCACCGAAGCCCTTTCAAATACTTATCGAGAGATTATACTTGAAGCTTTTTTCTCTAAGATACGATCAGAGTTCAATTTTTGTGAGGAATGACATCTCCGCAGCTCATCTTATTAATAGTGGCTGGGTTGAAACGAGGAGTAAAAGATTTAGTGAACTCTTGTTTAACAGTCAAAACAGTGTCACGGAAGGGCTTAGCCAGTCGAGTAAGCAGACAACTCGAATCTAGTTGCAAGAACCACTTTGAAGATCAGTTGGTTCTCGTTTGATCAAATGGTGTAGTGGGCAGTTGGAGTTTGGAGATTAAAAGCTTGGCAGAGTGGCTGGCAAAGGGAATTCAAAGTGGTGGCTCAGAGTTAGAAAACGTAAGAGAAAAGAAATCTGTTTCTTATGTGAAACAAAATGGTCTGTTTGGACGCTCTTGAGCCATTGGATAGAAGGATTAGAAGAATAGGACTTTTGACGTGGATGTTTTACTTAGTCTCCCATTTTAATGTACCAACAAGCGGAATTTGTTCCTCGCTTTTGGTTAGGGTCTTGTACACCTATTTTTCAAATCTGTTATATTTTGTAACGTAAAAAACATATGAGAAGTAATGCTGACTTTACGGAACTGAGTTGTCTGGTCATTCTCATTGTAATTTTTTCTTACTTTTTATCTTTGTAAATCCATACTTTTCTGCAGAGATTTTCTTCTACGCCTCGGGCAGCAGGCGATATATGTTTAGTGGAAAGCACAATAGTCTGACATATAGATTCGTGTTGCCAATAGGTCAGACTATTCCGCGATTTTTATCTCTTCTTATTTCTTATAGTTACTGTGTTTTCACTGATCTCACGTTGCCATTGATTGAGGCTTAGAATTTGATCAAAAGGTTTCTTAAACCATGACATTTAATCTGCTAAGCCCTTTCTTTCCTGAATTCTTTTGATTTGTTTGTCTCCTTTCATCTTCGACTATTATTCGTTCTAAAATGACGGAATTAATTACGAATCGATTGGCTTTCTGCTTAAGCTCAGTGCATCGTTGTGCTTTGTCAAAGATCAAAGAGCCGCTGTCCCGTCCTCTGCTTAGGATCAGAGTGTTGTATCTGTGCACTTATTGAAAAGTATTACGCCCAAAAGTATATGCAGGTTTTCCCGGCTATTTTATTCTCCTTCCCAATATATACTTCCCTAAGTCGAAATGGCGTAAAGCGAGGTAGTACCATCAATCAATACGGATTTTTTTGCATTCTAAGAACAAAAATATGGTGATAATGGTGTATTAGGATGAGTCATCTGTGGTGGGAGGTGCAGGAGACAAGGTTGTAAGAGATACAAGAGGGTGGCACTTCCTCTATAATGGCTCGCTGCAAAACAAACACTGAAAGCTATTTTCGCTTTTCGCCTTTTTGCAGAAATTAGATAGACCAAACGTCTTGAATGCTGGGGATGCTTTTACATGAGTGCACATTGCGTTATATATATGTGGATCGTCATCAAAGTTGAAAGAAGAATGTAATGTAGAAATATGGATGACGATGCAATTTGATCTACCAGTCTACATATACAACGAACAGTGTGACTTTTTATGTTGATTTCTTAGTTTTTCTCTCTGTGAATTCTGCTGTCCATTACAGATGAAAAATACATAATCTAATCAAACAAAATTAATTGAATCTATTACAAAGAAAAAAACAAACAAACTTGAGAACTTAAAAAATTCATCAATATATTTAAATGTCTGTTTTCTCTTATTTTGCGTCATCGAATTTCGTAACTAAATTATAACTATATTCATCTGCATATTTTATATCTTATAGGTTTTTAAATGGCCGGGAAGTTTCTACGGATATCACAAGCTATCTTAATAATTTCAGGTGGAATTTCATTTTTTTCTGCAGGTTATTTCTTTATAAAGCGACTGCATCTCGAAAATTGTCATGCAATTTTATATGATGAAGTTCATCATGATTGTGAGAGAGAGAGAGAGAGGGTGGTTGTTATTCTTTTAGATCTGCTTTACCTCCTGCTGAAGTTTCGATTTGATAATGCCTAGTGCTCCAATAACAACCGGTACTGCCCTCGTCTCCGCGTTTTATCATTGCCCAATTACAGTAATTTCCAATACTTCAGCATCTTTTCTGCTTCATTTCTAAGAGATTTACATCGACTGGAATCGTAACATCGATGCGATAGTAAGTATTTGCCTTCTTATCGTAGACTATGATGTCTGACTTATTGCCCTTTTTTGTTCATGAGGACTTGATCTGACTTTCTGGTAAGTTTAAATTATTATTATTATTATTATTATTATGGAATCTCACACCAGTTGCCTGGTGGTAACCGCTGGAGTTTGAGTGACAGCAAGTCTCCTCAAGTCTCCAGCCCTCCTCTCCTAGTACTCATAGGTCGCAGTAATTCTACGATTTCCAGTTTCACACCGGTTGCCTAGTGGTTATCGCTGAAGGCTGAGTGACAATAAGTCTCCTCAGGTCCTCAGCTAACGTCTCCTCCCTCTTTCGCATATCATTACACAGCTACTATTCGTTGCAGTACTTATATCTCTAGCACCTTCCTCAGTATCCGTGCAGTTCCAAGTAGCGCTGTGGTCTGTACGGTCTCTATCCTCCCCCTAATCCCGATCTCCTCCAGTCTCTCCCTCAGCGTTTGGGGGACAGTTCCTAGTGCTCCCACTATGACCGGTACTACCCTGGTTTTCATGTTCCACATTTTCCTTAACTCCCTTGCTAGGTCCTGGTATTTTTCCCTTTTTTCACCCTCCTTCTTTTTTACTCTATGGTCTGCAGGCACAGAAACGTCTACTATTTGGCAGGCCTTCCTTTTTTTGTCTACTATTACTAAGTCCGGCCTTCTTGCCTGGATGAGGTGGTCAGTTTGGATGTCAAAGTCCCACAGTAGTTTGTGGTTGTCATTCTCCAAAACTGCCTCTGGCTTGTGCTGATACCACTTTTCCCCATGGTTGAATCCCATTTGTTTACTTAGTTCCCAGTGTATCATCGTTGCTACTCTATCGTGTCTGTGCTTATACTCCTTCTGGGCGAGCTGACTACATTCACTAGTTATGTGGTTTACTGTCTCATCTCTTTCACCGCACATGCGGCATTTGCTGTTTGTCTGTGTTCTGTCGATTTTTGTTTTTATGTAGTTTTTCCTTATGCTTTTGTTTTGGGCTGCCATGATGAGCGATTCTGTTTCTCTCTTAAGGTTCCCCTTTCGTAACCACGTCCATGATTTCTCGTCTGCTATATCTTTTATCTGTCTTTTAAACTCGCCGTACAATTTTTTCCCTTCCCACTTTTATTATTATTATTATTATTATTATTATTATTATTTGCATGTTTACACCAGATGTTTGGTGGTCATTGGTAAAGACTGAGTGACGACAAGTTTCATATCTCCAGCACCCTTCTCAGTATCCTTGCAGACCCCAACAACGTCGTTGTCCGCACACTCAATTTTTCCTCAGATGTCTAACCCACCTAATCTCAACTCTAGAATTTGGGACATGGTTTGCATTATGATATCATGGCACAATCCTAACTTCCATATGCCACTCCCCCCGCAGTTCCTGGGCAAGGTCCTGATATTTTTCCAATTTACTCAACTCCTTCACATTCACTCTGCTGGCTGCTAATGCACTCACGTCTACGAACTGGCTAGTCTCTTTCTTTTTATTCAAGACTATCAGGTTTGGTTTTCTTACTTGGATGGGGTGACCGGTTTTAATGACACTTTGTGGTTCCTATTTTCCAGGATAATGTCTGGTTTTTGGCTTATACCATTTGTCTCCATAGTCAAACAAGACGTTTGCACAGCTTTAAGTTTATGACTCTTGCTACTCTGACATGCTTATTTTGTACTCCTGGGCCAGCTTACAATATTCACTGATCATGTGATTTATAGCCTCATCTCTTTTTGCACTGAAGTGGAGTTTGCTGTTTTACTGGATTTTGACAATGTTCGCTTTGATTTTTTTCCTGATGCATTTGTTTTGAGCTATAATGCTGAATAATTCCATTTCTCTTTTCAGGTGTCGTCTGCGCTGCCATGTCCATAATTGTTCGTCCTTGATATTTTCTATTCGTCGTCTTAATTCTCTGTGGTGTGTTTTCTTTTCCAATTTTTCTTTTTTTTTTCTCCTGCTTCACCCCCACTCATTGGCTATTTTTGCTTAAATTTCTTGTTTTAATATTCCAAGCGCCCTAAACAATGTTTTCTGCACTTCTGTAACCATCTTATCCAGTTCCATTCTGGCCGTTTCGGCACAGTATTCGATGCCAACAAGTCCTCTGTAACCGACTTTCCTTTTCACATGTAATCTGTCTGTGTAATCTCCGTTGGTACGCTTTGTGTGTGGTCATAGGTTTTCAAGTCCGCCGATCCATTGATTTGGATTCTTTCTTTTGCCCAGCAGAGAAATGGTCCTGTATACCTCACTACCGATACAACCCAGATGCTCAACCATTTTATCAAGTTTTTGCTACTTATTTTGGTTTCAATCACGAGATATACTTTTTCCCTTTTCTATCTCTTTCATTTCCTCCTGTTTTATCGAGTCATATTCCCGCACTTTTCGGTATTCATAGCAGTCTTGTGTGCTTTATGTCATGCTTGTCTTGTCCGGTATTTCGATTCCAATAATTATTGATGTAGATTTCTCTATTCCAAAGCCAATTCTGGATACGTCATTGTAGTTTTTTTCTTGAACGGCATTTGGAATCCCCCCTTGTTATTCGTTTTTTTTTATTTGCATAGTGAACCCCCTAAATCAATACCTGTGGATTCAATAAGGTCTTTGTACTTTCTAATTGGCTATTTTCGGAGAGTGCTTATCAGGGCGATTCTATTCAACTATTTGCTCCCTCCCTCTTCTATGCCTAGGGAAATTCTATTTTACTACGTCAGTTGCGTCCCCAAGTGTGACAGAGGATAAATAAATAAACAGGTATGGTTAGTCACTCAATTGAAACCGTCGCGTGACCAAAGTCTTCTGTCAGCAAGCTGTGTTGGGGGTGATCAATGAATAATTTATTTATCTAGCCTTTTGTTGGACATTAGTCACAAATTGAATTTTCAAAAAAACAAGAGGGCATAAAGTAACGACCAATATAACGTAGATTTAAACTGCCACCCCCACTAGAAACCTATTTAGGGGGGATTAAAAAAAATATAAACAAAAAAAGTTTTTTTTGTAGACATGATAAATGTTTTAATTTTCAGCCATCGATCTCCATTGGTGCAGCCTGATACATAGCCAGCCTTCCTGGAAACTGAAGAAACCTGTTTCGACAATTTTGGTGACAGTCAAGGTTGATGGTTTCTTATACACATGTATCATTTTAGTTAGATTTCTATGCACTATTCGGAGTTCAGAAGAAATTCATTGTACACCATTCATATGGTTAGTGTATGTGCAGACTGCCAATAAAGTAGTATAATGTTTTATGTGGAGATTTAAAAATTGCTGCTAATATTTTTTTCTTTTACAAAACTTTAGCAATTAGAATATTTATTCAAATAATGCGACGAGCTTCCTCTTAAACAGTTTTCTTGTCATTTTTGTTGATTGAAAAGGATTTTCTTTTCTGCTTTCTTTCTCCGTCGGAGCTCATAATTCCAGTTCAAATGACCTACAGCGACTTCTTCTTGATTGCTTTGAGTCTCGAGGGAGGCGTTAGCTGAGCACATTATGAACCCGACCGTTGATGGTAACGATCTGCGTTTCATGAAAACAGCTCCATAGGGACACCTGGAAGGACAGTGCGAGAAAACTCAACAAGGTGGGGTATGGGTGTGGGGACGCATAACGAGAGGCGGAAGAAGAATGTATCCCCTTGACATGTGACCAAAGAGGGGGAGAAGACATGGAGAAGAGATTAAATTTTGATTTTGAATCGAGTTTTGAAATTAACACTGAAGTCAGTTTGCTATCAAAGACGAGGCATGACGTTGATAACAGGTTTAACTCTAGCATGACTAGAGTGGGGGCAGGTATAGTGAGTGCCTTTGGGTGCCAAAAGTTTGATTGAAAGGATGAAAATTTAGATTTTCAAGGGTAATTTAAAGAAAAAATTCATTTCCGTTCGATATTAGTACCCTTAATTACACATCTGGTTCATCATCATCATCATCATCATTCTCCTCCTCCTCCTCCTCCTCCTCCTCCTCATCATCATCATCATCAGCAGCAGTAGCAGCAAAATTGTTTCTGGGTATTATTTCCCTGGAATCATCACTTGATATAGATTAATATAAACATTATATTGAATCTCCATCACAGTCAACATTCGAATATCCAAGTCATGAAAAATAAATATGGTCAGAATAAATTCTATTTATGACATCACTGGCGTTTTCTTCCGGAAAACATCTAAGATATAGTAAAAAAAATTCTTGGGACATCTAGATTCTGGAGAGTCTGGTTGTTATTCCCACCGGAACACATTTAAGATGGAGTAAAAAAAAAAAAGAAAAGAAAAAAAACATTTTGAAGAAGAGTCTAGTGGAGTACTGATGCCAATTTGAAAAGTTGACCCGGAGCGCTAGAAGACACGGACATATGAATATAATTGAATTCTTTGTTATCTTAGATAGCTACGGTTGTTCAACTGACCTTTTGGGGGAAGGTAAGAATGTTTTTCATTCTCCAAGAGTAAATTACCGTTACAGTTTGACACCAAACTAACACCACGAATTGAGTTTCTAGTTAATCTAATCTTTTTTTGTCAAATTCCTATCCAAGTTGGAGTTAACCCTATTCCCCCCCGTAACGAGGAGAAAAAGAACAACCATCACTAAATTTAGGGGAGTAATCTTATCACTGTCTATCCTGTCACGTTGGGCCAAACAGACATATAAAATTTGTAATCACGACTGAGTGATTGCTAAGCGATTCTTTTTACTAAGCCAAACTGACAATTCTAAAATGTATGCAAGTTTATTTATTGTATATACAAAACAAAGGTTGTAGCAATAATTTTCTGTTGTAACAGAGGTAGGAGAGAAGTTTGACCCTGCAGCAGTTAGGTTTGTCTTTCGTTTCTGACTTCTCTACTTTGAAACTATGGACGTTATCTTTTGATGGGGACTAATGAAAAAGCCCCAGGTTGATCAACATAAGAGAAAAGTAATCCTTTTTGTTGTTTTTACGCGGTCTAAAGGCGTAATTAAGGTTCAGTTTACAGCTGGAGGTGAACAGACATTGAAGAAAAAATGCAGACATTTTCAACACAACTTGATTAGATCACAAGAACACCTGTCACGTGATCACCGAGAGGAACCACTTACTGGTTTTTTAAAAGTTACAACACACATACACACACGTTTCCGCTCTGTCACGACCGCACACTTGCACCTACAACATTCACACACACACACACACTTCTTGTTTTGATTTTTAGTTTTTATTCGCTTAACTTCATTGATTTGGGATTGGATCGAAATAGTAACGAAATTAATTTTGCCGGTAAATTGAATTAATTTTAATTAGATTTTAATTGTTGATTGAATTACTCCTGCGGAAGCCGACTACGTCTGCTGCTTGGAATTCGTCGGATCTTACGATTCTACTTCACTTTGCTTTCAGTCAATTTCGAAAACATGTACAGAAAATTCAATCAGTTTCAATTTAAAGCAAGATTTGTTTGTGTTCTGCTTTTTCTGAAGCTTATTTACGTTTGTCTCAGTTTGCTTGCAGCAGCCGACACTCAAACCAGGTTTGTCTTCCCATGTTGATTGGGAATTTGTCGGATGAGATAAACAATAGATACAGAGCAAATAATCGTTATTTAGTGAAAGTCTACTTTTTAATTCAAAGCATCCGTTATTGGGACCATCGTCTCGAAAGAAGGTGTGATGAATTCTTACGTATGAAATTGTTTCAATTGTCAGATGAAAGATGATATAAACAATAAAAATAGTAAATATGTTTATCAAAAATGATTCACTTGGAGCCATAGCCTTTTCATAATGAGTCTCTATTGATAATAAGTCATCTCTATAGGATTCTTTAGTTTTGGTAACAAAATAAGTAAAAACACGAATTATGGCTTCCATTGCTATGGCTATCATTAAACCTTTTGAAACTGATATAAAGTTCAAAGTCTTCGGATATATTATTATCTGCAGGATAAATGTTGGGGAAATACAGAGGATGATGAAATACTTAATGTCCCAATTCTTTAATCTTCTTCATGATAACAATAATAGAGTGAAAAACTATAGGAATATCAGGAGCTGGCAAGGGAACCAAAGAAGATCGAGAACATGAAAGTCAGGGTAGTACCAGTAGTATTTGGTGCACCTGGAAGCGTACCAAAGACACTAAAAACGAGATTGGAGATAAGAAGGATTGGAACAACACCATCCATGATACTATTGGAGACCGCATGGATACTGAGGAAAGTGCTGGAAATATGAGACATATAACCCCCAACTGACAGAAATGACCTAAAAGAAAGGAAAGCGAAGGAAGCATAAATCAAAGCGTTGCTGTGGCAGGTAAAGACGATATGAGAGGAAGGCTGGAGACCTAGGGAGACACTGTCAAATGGCCTCCAGCACTAACCACTGGGCAACTGATGTGAAACCGTAAACCACAGTATTGCTGGGGACTGAGAGTGTGAAAAGGAGGGCTGCAGACTTCAGAGACATTGTCATTCAGTCCCCAGCGATCACCACCAGGCAACCAGTGTGATGATGAAGATAATAATAATAATAATAATGATAATAATGTTGCTGCAGTGAAAGAGAAAATTAGAAAAGAATGTTTTCGACGAGTAAGGGCAATGAACAAAACTGAGGTCAATGCACAAAATAACTTTATTTAACATCTTAGCACTGCCAATTGTTACATAATCTTTAAATGTAATGAATTTGAAGAAGTGGTTTCGAGAATAGATAGAAAGCTTCTAACCATGTATAGCATTCATCACCCTTGAGCAGGCGTAGATCGCCCGTAGCTGCTGAGGATAGACAGGGGTAGGGAACTGATTCAACCAGAATTCACATCTAAAACCACAGCTATGGGGCTCGAGAGATAACTGAATTCAACAAATCACTGGATGTAAAAACTTGTCCACCAGTATGGATAAACTTGAGAGCTACACTCAAGAAAGCCGAAAAATTCAAACAAGATATACACCTAAACGATCTGGGTGAAATAGGAAGCTAAATACCAACGAAACAGGCCAAAATTCAAACAAAAATAATACAAATGAGGGGCTAATAAATCGGAAAACCAGCTGAGAAAGAAAAACCCTTTGAGGGCTGATGCCCATTGCAAGCACAAGACCCTGACGTGGACGAAAATTTGTCCTATAAATGGTTGCATCTTGATCCAAAAGATTGTGGTGATGGGTACTGTTCTGTTGGAAACTCTATTTAAAAAAAAACTTTTTACCCGTCTATATGAGAATATTTTAATTATATAAGTGTATCTTTGCCCAATTGGCTTGGAGAGCGTGTATAATTTGGGAAGAGAGAAAAAGGTGGGGGGGATAAAGGAAGAAGGGAAGTAAAAAGAGAGAATAGGAAAGAAAAGGAGAGAAGAAAAAAGAGGAGAAAAAGAAAAGGGGAGAAAAAATGTTCAAATACTTTACCTTGGGTCCCCGGTAGAAGACATGGTAAATGATTGTATAACAGCAAATGAAGAAGCTTGTATATTTCGAACACAACGAAAAGGTTACTTCGCTTAATTATGCATGAAGGGATTTTTCCTGTGGCAAATTAAAGCTTACTTCGCCAAGTTATGAGTGAAGGGATTTTGCTCGAGGCAAATGAAATCGTTCCAACCTTAAAGAAACAGAATAAGAAACAAAGACACGCCCAATGGAGGGACAAGAAATCACGCAGTAAATTATGGGACACAGAAGGCGTTGGAAGAATCCTAGAGATAGATTGGGAAATGTTTTTAAAAAAAAACACACAAAAAAACGAGGGCTTAGCTTTTGCAGCGCAAGGTCAAGCCCTGACAACTGCATAGAGAAAAAAATCTCAAAAATGATATATTAGAAAAATGTAGATTGTGTGGAGAAAGATATGAATCAGTCGGAGATTTGACAACAGGATGAAAAGAAAAAAAGAACTGTCTCTGAAGAAATATTCTAGTATAGCACGAATCGTGCATATGTTATGATATCTAATTATTGAAAGACTTTAGCGTAGAGATCTTCCAGAAAGCAACATTACTGGGAACTGCAAAATTGATCAGGAATGTCCAAGAGACTTAACGTTGCCGAGTACAACTTTCTCCCTGGGAAATAAACCCGAATCAACCGAAAACTAGCAGTAGTAGTAGTAATAGTAGTACGCCTGCGTCACATGCAGAGTGTTACTGATTTGATTCCTTTTGAGGGAAAAACGTGGAAAACTCTTCATAGGACATTCCATTCGGCAGCTGCAAAGGTATGTGTCGGACGCCTTGCCAATCACCTCTTCCTAGGATCACCAATGTAGAGGTCAAGCTTGTATCCTTTTGTCACCTTTATTTCCTTGTTACGCAGGTGGAGGACTTTATAAATGATTGTATCGATACAGAACCTACCAAAGTTTGTGAAAGAGAATAATAAGTCTCATCATAACGTGTGAAGATTACAATTATATATCCAGGAATACTTGATACATAAAGCCAAGGACATTGCTATTAAGCGTAACAACCACTTGTAACATATATATTTGCAAAAATAATGATAGAGGTGTTGTTATTGTAAACAAGGCGAAGAGTATATTTCAGATAAAGATTCAGAGAAAATTAAAGGCTTGACAAGTATGTCCACTTTGTTAAGGAACAAATCATGAAAGCCACGGCTGTTCTCATCATTGTTAAGGATCTTGGAATGGTCCCATAAGAGCCAAGCAAAAAGCTAGAATAACTGAAAACCCCAGAAAAATATCGAGACGGAAACATTACTGAAAATCAATCGAATACAAAGGGGAGTGCTGGAATATTGAGGACAGGGCCGGCCTTGGGGTTCCTAATCGGAAACATTTTTGCAAGGTGTACCAAAGTTCAAATCCAAGGTCTGTAGAATCTTGGAAATATAACTGAAGTTAATCATAGATTTTATATCTCTATGGTAGAATGGAAAAAAATCAAAATGTTCGTTTAAGATTTTCAGAAAAATAGATTTTACACTGCTCTACAATTAATTAATTAATTAATTAATTATTAATTAATTGATTAACCATATTTTCTTATTCAAGTACAGCGAAGTACATTCAAAATATAATATTGGTATAAACCTTCATTACTAATTTTTTAGAAGAAAATTAAAATCGTTACTATTTACCGTAAAATCTTGCACTGAAGTATCAGGGTTATGTTGTGTTGTTGTGTGTATATGACAAAACTAGAGTAGATTAACTAGCATGGTGTGCCCTTTGAGGAGACTTGCTGTCACTTAATCACAAGGATAAGCCATCAATTAACACAAGGGTGAACACTCAATATGTGAAAAATGATTATGAATAATCCAATTAAAATTATGCAAATGACATGTTGCATCTGATACAGTATCGGCAATATAAAATCTCAAAAGCAAATTAACTATCCATTTTGTTTGTAATCGACACAAAAAGAGCAAAATCTTTGCAGTCTTTTCCTAAAATTTATTTAAGCTGCATTGTATCAGGCAGAACTATAAAATATTTTTTCTATTGTCAAGAGGGAGAGAATAATTTCAATAATACTAAGAGCTCCGGGACATTAATGTTTCGGGCTCATCAACAATAAAACCTAAAACTTGCTCGCAATCAAAATAATTTAAACAGGTTTTTGGCATGTGGAAATATAATCTGGAAATGGAAAAAAAGGTTCAGAAATTCGTAAGTGTAAAGGAATCTGTCATTTGAGGAGAGTCGCTTTTAAAAAATTATTACGATGTACTGTGAAATGAATGAAACCACATTTGTCGTAACCGCTGACGGAATTAATGCATACAAGCGCCAACCAGACGCCATTACTCTTCCCATCAAATCAAAGTTACATTTGAATCAATCAGAATTAATGCAAATATGATGAACAAAAAATGTGCAGCGGAGAAACAGAGTAGTCTTAGCAATCAAGAAACTGCCAAATCAATTTCTTAACAAATCTGACCTTCCGGGTCGGACAACGGCTTTCGTTATCCTTGTTAGAGCAAATACCTTATTTTTAACGCTTTTTGTAATAAATTTTGCTCACAGTCTATTATGCATTGGAAGGACCGGCCTTAGGTACCGTAAATATGAAGAGTCACCCAAAGCAGCCAGTACAGGGCAGCACCTATCATGTACCTGACACAGTAGGACCTTTTGAGTAGTAAAAAAAAGGGAATCAAATAAATTAAACAGAATAAAACAAGTCAAAATAAAGAAATCACAGATATTAATTTCCCAGGAATATCTGACGGTTAGTTATTTCTTGTTCTGGTGAAACAAACAGAAACGATTGGCATTAGAAATTCTATAGAACGACAACAAGCTCACTCAGATTTACGTTTGAGTGATAGAGTGCTCACAATAACTAGGGCCTTGGAGGGAGGGTTAGTGGCTCGAGTCGAAATAGCAGGAGAATTTCTGGGCCACGCTTGATAAAACTATTCTTTAAAGGAGACCCAGTAAGGATGATCGGATAGTTCCGTTTTTACCTGTGGCAACGATTTTAGAAATCGATTTCCAAGGTAAGAAGGCCATCCTCACTAGGAAGTTTTGTCCAACACATTCCGCCCATCTACCAACACCATTTGGCCTTACGCAAGTCTGAGCTTATTTTTTTTTTTAGATATTCATCTTGCCAGTAGATTTTTCGCACAGTCATGAATAGGATCTACGCTCTATTTTCTTGTTTTAGCTTTGAGGAACACAGGAAAAGCACTGTAAATAATTAATCCACTTGCTCTTTTATAGAAAAAAGTCAAACACACTGAAGGGATGACTTGGGAGATTGGCTCAATAATCTTCCGCTCACCATTCACCCCCTAATTCTTTTTATAACTGACTAATCTAAGTTTAGTAAACATCCATATCTTGTGGGGTTAATTTATAATCAATAAATATTATTCTGATTCGTACTTTTTCAAGTGACATTTTCAGATCTTCTTCATTATCCTAAATCTGGTTTAAAATATAAACTTGAGGCATTGTTGCTATAATCTGGCTTTAGTTACAAAGAATAACATTAAATTATAAAACTAGCGACTGCAATTTAAAAAAAATAAGACTAAAAATGCATTGTTCTTGTAATGATTAAACAATGATACATTTTTTATTCTGCTTGTGTGATGTGGTAAAGAACACTAAAGAACCCAGTCTAGTCTGAAAATAAGATTTATCTTCTTAGAAAGGAGAAAAATGCTTCTTAACGTTAAAAAATCGTTCAAGAAATATGTAAAGACTCTCAGATAAATCGAAGAGATATTTCAAAATAACTTCCACCCACTCCATCACCATAAATCTAATCCTCCTTAGAAAAAAATAATAGATACATCACGTGACGTAGATTGGCAACAACGCTAGTAAAAAAAAACCAAAATGGAAGACGAAAGTTTCTGAGACAAAGGAAAAAAAAGATCGGAGAGTAAAAATCGAAAAAAAAAACAACAAAAAAACAAAAACAAAAACAAAGCAACCCCCAAACCAATCGTAGTTTTTCAATTGGTAATCTGTTCCCCTGTTTTGTCCAACTCAATCGGCGCGTTAAATCTTGTTTGTGATTTTTGAAAGAAGCCTAGAGAATAAGCTGAATAAGCATAAAGCCAGGTGAAGTAAGCAAGAAAGTAGTGCGTGCCATTACGCTGGATACGACTTCAGTCGTCCCAGCTTGGGCTCACCAAAAAAAAACATTACTACTTACTTGACCTGGTTAAGATACGTGGATTCATCATCATCATCATCATCATCATCATCATCATCCTTTTAAGATTCATTGTTGGACATGGACCTCCCGTTGGATTCGCCAGATCTCTCTTTCAAAGGCGTCACAGAGCCAATATTTTTTGAACTTATCTAGTTCGTCACGCCATCTTATATTTTGCTGGCTATAGTTTCGTATATGATCTTTGGGGATACGTGTTGTGATTCGTGATGTATGTCAGTTTTCTGACATTCTCACAACATGACCAGCCCATCACCATTCAGGTTTTCTGATGGATTCTTTCATATCCCCGACTCCTGTTTTTTATTCCTAAATATACCGTGGAGTTTAGTGATAGCTCCATGTGATGTTTAGCATGCTTCTCTCATCCATAGCTACTTGGAAAAATGGATTGATGCCTTTCCCAAGGGCATTAGTGTGAATTGAACTGAAAATATCAGTTCGAACTTGGTTCGCTCACTGAGTCCATTCTCCATGTCGTGACCTGCACTGTCACCCTGCATCTTCTAAAGACACAGGTGAAAGTGACTCAATAAAAGTAGAAAAAAAAAAAAAGAACTCGACATCGCAGTCAATAATCGAATAACCAAGGCGAAAAGATTTGAAGTCATGTAAAGAAATTCCATCGGAGATTGAATATTGCCAGAATAAATTTTATTTATGACATCATTGTTTTCTTTCCACTTGGAAACATCTAGAGTAAAATAAGACATCTAGAAACATCTGGAGAATCTGGATGTTAGTAATAAACCCGTCAGAATAAGGCCCCAAGGGGTAAAAAACCCCAACTTTTTTTGTCCCTAAAAATGATAAAAAAAAGAAACATTTTAGATGGGGTCTATTAAAGTAATGATATCAATTTTCAAGTCTGTGGAATAACAGCACAACTACGAGCGCCTGCAACACACCAACAATCGCATAAACAAACCTATGCACGTTTTTTTAAAAAAAAGAAAAGGGTAAAAGCCTTTGCCACCCTTGACGGTCGTTCAACATTGCGCCTGCATAATGTTAGTATGAAGTCTTAGCACTGAAGCACCAACTCTTAACTATAAATTATAATTCAATAACACCAGAAAATGATCTTTGATTAGGCAATATTCAAGTTGCTCTTGTGATTTAGTGATGATGTTATTTCGCCATTAAAAGTATTTTGACGAGTGTGTTTTCCATAATTCAACATAATTTTCAGACACTTCATTTTACCCACTGCAAGAGTTGAGAAAGAAGTATAGCACAAGTTCGAGTCTCGTCTGACACTACTTCTTTCCTGTTCTCCGATCAAAGAATAATTCAGCTAAAAATTACAATGTAATTTTAGAGCCATTGATAATACATGGAAGAAAACTAGTCAAGATATTTCTGTATAGGAAATTGTTCACAGAATTTTGAACAATCCAAGGGTAACATTGAACAACTCTAGAGGGCAGAAGCTTCTACCTTTTTTGAGATGGGCGTATGTCTGTGTGTCTCTTTGTGTGTTTGCGTGTTCCAGCGCTCCTGGTCACACAGTTATGTCTACAGAATTGAAAATTGACGTCAGCACTCCTTTGGACCCTTCCTAAAATTTTCTTTTGAAAAAAAACTTTCTTAGGCCTTATGAAGGGTTTAATAATAACAACTAGATTTTTTATAGGATTTAGATATTTCTGGATATTTTTTAAGACTTTATTTTTCATGTTCTCCAATGGAGAACGCCAATGGGGAACGCCAATAATATCATAAAAGGAATTTATTCTGACCATATCTATCTTTCATTGGTTTTTTTGATATATGACTTCAAATTTCAACGCTTTGATAGTTCAAGTATTGATTGTGATGGTGAGTTATTGTTAGGCATGACTAGTCTTTCCTTAATCTTTATTTCCAGTCGCTTTTTATCAAAACTTTAGCACTACAGCAACGATTAAACGATGCGAATAAAGTGTAAGCCCCCGTTGAGAATTGAACTCGAGCCAGAGGAAGTCCAGTATACGCTTGAATACTTCGTCACGGAGATTTCATAATTAAGCAGAGCCTGATCTTGTACTTCAAGTCTCTTCAACCGATACGCAATGCTTGTTGATGAGAGTCTTTTAATACAACGATTTATAAAAAATAGATTTCACTTAATTTTTATCATCGGATGAAGTATTGTCACAGTATAATTAATTTTGGCTGCTTTTTTTTACCTTCATCCTAGCGCTCAATTGCCTTTCATCTCAACTTTATTTGAATCGTAATTCTACCACAACGATTTAACAGCGTAATCAGAAATAAAGAGTAAGCATATGGCGAGAATCAAACTCTCACCTCCCAGCGAATGGTTGAAAAGTAGACAGGCGTATACTGGACACCCTCTATCTAGCATGAATGTAAAAACTAGTCAAAATTGATCATAATGTTATAATATTTCATCTAATACTAAAAAAAGTCAACAGAAATATAACTACAATTACTAAGTGGACAGCAATCAAGTGAGTAATTGTCGAAAGAAAAGGACGAAATCTGAATGACAACAGATGAGAAACCTGCTTAATAATGGCAACTTAGGTAGCTCCAGTGGATAACGGGTCGCCCGTGAATGACCAGCTCTCCGCGTATGAAATTCAGTTGTCATGAAAAGCTTATCCATCGTTCCAGCAGTTTAGTTTAACGAATGATGGGTTGCTTAAAAATATCCTTAAAAAAATACAAAACAAAACAACAACAGCAAAAAACACATAACCTCCTAAAACACAAAGAAAGAAAAACAA
Source organism: Thysanoteuthis rhombus (assembly GCA_963457665.1). Classification (NCBI taxonomy): domain Eukaryota; kingdom Metazoa; phylum Mollusca; class Cephalopoda; order Oegopsida; family Thysanoteuthidae; genus Thysanoteuthis; species Thysanoteuthis major. The sequence goes on along the minus strand of OY735204.1, from coordinate 67,985,869 downwards.
GGAAAAAACAAAGAAATAGTTGATACAATTTTAAGTAGAAGACAGTTTTCGAATCACTTTAATATCCTCTTAGAGTGTCCGTTTGAACATTATTCCTCTTAAATAATGTCAATTAAGCATCCTATTCCCTAAAGCAGTCTAAGGTCGGGGAAAGGCTTATCTTATTAAAGAAGATATTGTTGATTCTTACGAATACATGAATTAGCGTCTCGGGGCCAATTCATTATTTCATTCTGCTTGTCGCACTTAGCTTCATACTTGAAAAAATGTTTTGTCGTAACCAGTGATTACCTGACAATGGGTCACCTACAAGCAGAAGAAGAATGGCACTTTAGAACATGTCGTCAGCTATGGACTGCAACTTGGAACCTGTTGTAAGCCATGAGTTCTCCCCCTTGGATCTCACAATTGAAATCTCCCCACCCTGAACTAACTTAACCGGACGGATGTTGAGGTGATCATAACTTTCTTTTGACAGCCTATCAACACAAGAAGAAAATGTCTAATTCCTACGTATCTATACACATTCATGACAAAACTGATTTCCGTTAATTCTTGATTCCAGGAAATCTACTTTTAAGGAACTAATTTTCTCATCTGTTGATCAAATATTGATAATCTATAAATTCATGAACATCCAACTTCGATATTTTTCTCGTGTGGATATCGATATTTTTTAATTAAGACAAAAGGTCTGAACAAATGGAGAAATTAATAGATTTGTTTATGATAAAAAAGAGTAATGAAAAAAAGTAGTAGTAAGAAAGACCTTATTGCGAGAATTCTTGAGTCAACTTTCAAAACAAAAATCGAAGTGACCCACCGAAATTGCATTTTTGATAGAAATGAAACACCGGTATCGCTAGAGACGTGTAAATCCCATAGATTATTCGACTGGTAACTAAAAAAAGTCCCCAAGCTTTAACCCGACTTTAAAATGAAACAAGAAGGCTGAAAGCCAAGCCAGTGCTTGATCAATTTGTTTATTCTAGCAAGAGAGCATAATTCGATGAATTATTCACACTGACAGCACTACTTTTGTCATTTCGATCATCAAGTATTGACTGATAGGCTTGCTAACAATCGCTCTACGACAGGTGTCCAAGGTAGATATTTACAACGTTTAGCTCTATCTGGCAAAGGGCCATAATAGTGAGTGGAAAAGTGGAAATCAAATTCACCACACAAATGAGGTGGCCAGCTAGATAAACTCATTGAGTATCGCTCTAGTACAGACGCCCTGGTCAAATGCTTATAAACACCTATGATCAAATATTAGAAAAAAAAACGCTGTTATTAATCAATGTCGTTCAATAAACAAGGTGTTTATTCTCCAGTCTCAGACACGCAGCTGGTTTCAACGACAGAAGAATTGATATGAAATGTGACGTATAATAATGATAATAATAATAATATATACATATATATTATTATTATTTTCATATGTCACACACACACACACACACACACACACACACACACACACACACACACACACACACACACACATATATATATATATATATATATATATATATATATATATATATATATATATAATCTCAGTCCAGGCATCTCGTTTCAATCGTCCCTTTTTATCCTCTATCGATGCTGAGTCTCTCTTTTGTAAAGAACAAAAAATAGAATTAAATAAATAAATAAATAAATATTGGTTTTTCTCTTTAATATTTTCCCTTTTTGCCAACCGTTATTCGGTATTGTTCCGTGTGTCACGTCGCAAATAACATCTGTGCAAACCCTACTTGTATTTAAGAGAACGTTATTCATCGCTTGGCAATGAACATCTCTTACATCCAGTGGGTGGGACTGTCCTCATGTGAAAAAATGGGCAATTGCAAATAATATCAAAGAGTTGGTCTCTAAATCTTCATCCAATAAACAATGGACAGGCTGCAAGGGGTGGGATCGGTGATTATATCAATTAATATTGAAGAGCTCTGTTGCGTGATGTTTTGGAGTTTTGAAATAAAAAATTAGAAACTTGATTTTTTAAGTAGACAAATTTTTAGCACGACTTTTAATAAAAGACAACCTGGAAAAAAAGAGAAGCAGTATCACATAGAAGAAATATTGAAGCGTTAGCTATGAAATGTACAATGCATGTTTGTTCACCGGTGAAAAGTTCTGGGTTGAGGGAAAACACGAATATCAACATTCATGCAGAGAGAGAGAGAGAGAGAGAGAGAGAGAGAGAGAGAGAGAGAGAGAGAGAGAGAGAGAGAGAACATCTCTAACCCTAACCCACCCACTCACATACACATACTGCATGCACACATATACAAACGCCTAGAGACACAGGTAAACACACAGCCACACGCTCACACAGTCATACACATGCATACACTCATACATATCACTAAGCAAAAATACATACTCACATACATAAAGGTCATGGTCATGCATATAGTTGCGATCATGTGCAGAACCCGTATGTGACACACACAAACAAACGAAGTCCTACTCAAAAGCTTTAGGAATTCGACCATAAAAAATGCTTACCCTAACTCTTTCAACCGCTCTCTTCAGAGAAGACCATTGTCTGTGGTTCGCATAGCGGCTCACAAAAGGTCGCAACTAAAATCCATACTACATTTGATTAGCACACGCTGTTGAATTCCCTGAACTTTTTAGCAGGACCTCGTGTATAAATATTTTGTTACAACTAGAATGTTTCAACAAACCAATTCATCATTGCAATTTTCATACTTATCTTCTCCGTACTTTTAGACCTGGTTTGAAATGTAAACTTGCACCATTGTCACATTCATCTTCTTTCAGTTACAAAGAAAAACATTAGCTTATGAAATTTGCACCCACAACTTTTAAAATAAGACCAAAACTGAATCGTTTTTGCAATGATTGAAAAATGATATTTTTTTAGAATTCTGCTTGTCCATAATCAATAGTCCCGTAACTCAGTACGGGATTTTTCTACTCTTATTCAGTCAAATGCACAATTCATCAGTGGCACCAGCCACCGATATTGAACGAACACACTTCCTGTATTCAAATAAAAACGTTGCACTGTGCGGACAGTTGATACGGTTATGATTAATGACTTATTCAATTCTCTTTATTGTAAATTTTTCAGTGACATTCATCTTAAGTTTCAGTTACTTTTTATGGCAACTTCAACCAGTCTGTCAATCTAAGGCAGCGTGTAAGCAGCATGGATCAGAAATAAGCTCTCAGTTAGATTCGAACTCGTTTCCCCTCTATGCCGGATAGAAGTCAGGTTAACACTCAGCTGCACTGAAGTACAATAACTAACTGGCCAGCGAAAGTTCAAATCTGACATTTAACTTACCTTCCTTCCCGATCTCTGCGTCAGGCTTTTTTTTTGGAACAGTTTGTATCAATACTAGTAAATCATATATTGATAATATCATTAATATTATCATCATTATCATCACATTCGTAATAATAATAATAATAATAATAATAAGAGTGATTATTATTATTTTGATCTCTGTTCTGTACAACGTATTGCCGAATCGTTACCAACAACTGTGAACAAAAGTTTGAAGTGATGTTCAATTTTTGTGTTGCTGTTTACATTATTATGATTAAAGCAGACTATAGTGCTCTTCTCAATGTACGAACAGTGTCTATCAGCACTATTTCCTTGATTTCACGGGGAGAGATGTCGCCAAGGATCTAGGTGAGACGCTTTTCAGTGCCTTTCTCGACCATCCCTAGTGCCACGAATTTAATGGGGATAGTTAGTGTTTTCAAGTGCTTCATCTTCTGTATTCCAATTCCAAGGTCCATGCACTTGCCTAGTTTCACAAGCTCCTTTATTGCTATGTTTCGATCAATAGACACACTTGTGTCGATTAGAAAGCAAGATTTTTTCTGGTGGTCTTTGAGTGCTATATCGGGTCTCTTCGCTTTGATGGTCCTGGCGGTATTTATTGCAAAGTACCGTCATATCGTGACATTCAGTCCTTTAATTTCTGGGTCTGGCTGATGTCCAAGCCAGAACCAAAAGATCGACCCTCAAACTGAGAACCCTGCAACGTGCACGCGAGAAAATCATGCTCTACCACACACGGAGAGATCATAAGACAGCAATATACCAGAGAAAGGACAGGAGTCTGAGACATTATAGAAACTGTTAGAACACTAAAAAGGCAATGGGTTGGGCGTGCTGCAAGAATGTCAGACAACCGCTGGACATCGTGTCTCAGAACTTGGATCCACAGAGATCAGGTGCTTGGCTGTAACCGACAAAAGGTAAGATGGCATGACGAGCTTGATAAATTCAGAATGTACTGGCTCTGCAATGCTCATGATAGAGAGATCTGGTGAATATTGGGGAAGGTCTATATCAGACACTAATTGACTGATGATGACAATGATTAACTAGTGGCATTTCGTAATGCTTACTGATTTTCCTATTCAGATATTGGCTCAATCGGTCATGTATGGTCTTGCATTCTTGATGTGTTAAAATAGAGCAGTCAAACAGGTGCTCTATTGTTTCTACATGCAGGTCTCAGAAATTGCATTTTGGGTTGATATCATTTTTTATATTTTCTCGACAGTTTCAAGTGAGCAGGTTTTGGTCTTGAGTTGCTAGTATACATGCCTCTGTTTCTGCGTTCAATCCACTGCTCCAGAGCCACTGGTGGATATTTTCCTGGTCTACATCAGCGTCTTTGCATCAGATTTCTATTCTCATTTTACTTCAAACAGTTTATGACCCTGCTCCTTTGCATGTTGTCTGATCTTTTTCACAACTATATTCTGTGAATACTCTCCACTACCCAAGTTTATATCTAGTTCTCTTAGAGAACTTTCAATTTCTTTTGTGTTCCTTACGTAGATTTAGAATCCCGTTATGAGTGATTTCGAGATACTGGTGTAATCCTATTGCTGCTGTTTTCGAGTTACATCATCCCCCTTACCGCCGTTAATCTTCAGCAAATATTCACGATCAATGTCAGCTTCAGTTAGTAGTTTCCTCATTTTTGTGTCCATTTTTATAATCTAGATTTTTGTCTTTGTTGTTCTCATCTAGATTCGATTTAATTGTACGAAAAATATATGTTACAACAGGGATAGCAAGCATATGGATGGCTTTTACCTTATGTTATGAATCCAGCTCAGTTTTCAATACTACATAGCCCTCTTTCCCTACTTTTTCTTTCATATTGGCATGTTGTATTCTACATCTTTCATGAATTCCTAAATATTCATAAACCTCTCCTCGTTCTCGTTCTTTTACTGCTGTTTATATACCTAGTTCTATGAAGTTGGTTTTTACCAATCTTCCCTCTTTGGGTGTGCCTTCGCACAATCGCCCAGGTGAAATTCCATCCCACGTTATCACTGAAATTATGAATTGTCTTTCAGAAACCTTCAAATCCATGGTCATCTTTGCCATATAACTTCGAATCCTTATTGCAAAATAGATGGTTCAACTTGAACCCATATCCAGTTTTGTTTAGCTCAGTTGATAGATGACTTAGTGAGATACAGAAAAGCAGGGGAGAGAATGAAACCCCCTTGGAATAATTGCAATTTATGTCGATATTCCTGATTGGTATTGCATGAGAAAAAAGAGATCAGGGTTCCATCCATAACTTTTTTTTATCATCCATTAGCGGGGAAAATATCGATCACTTTTCAGTGGTCGACCTACACAGTGCTCAGGGACTTGAGTTGAATGTGGCACAGTTCCTAAGATTGTGCTGTTCATCAAGAGTTGGCCCTTACACGTTGGATCCAGAATAGATTGTTTTTCCCCCATGTCGTAGCGAGACATATGACGAGTCTCTAATTTTTAAGATTTAAGGTTATCTGTATCTTCCGTTTTCGGTACGAGGTAACCCCTCTTACCAGGAAATCTGGAGTTTTCTCAAGTGAGTTCAGTATCTCATTATACTGCCCCACTATGTTTTCGTGGCCGTATGTAAGGGAGATCAGCCGAAAGTTGGGCACCCTGTCGATGCCAGATTATTCCGATTTGTGACTTTTTAGCGCCTGTTCTAGTTCACATGTTGAAACATCCTGCCCTTGCCGTCTTTATGGCGCTTTATTTCATTCTTCTACCCCGAACCGCATTCCATGTTAAGTGTATGTCTTTTTGTCGTTCCAGATATTCTCCCAGATGTCCCTTATTTGGCCTTTGATTGATACACCTTTTACCGTTATCTATTTTTCTGGTACCTGTCGGTAGAACTTCTTTTTCATCCATTTTTAATATCTTATTTTGTCTGTAAAATTTGGTCGTCTTTTCATATCAGTTCATTCTTTGGGCTTTCAGCTGTACATAAAGTTTCAATGTCTCTTTAATTTATGCTTTTCTTCACTTCCTAAACTTTTTAACTGTTAACATTTTCAGAACTTGTAAGCTCATCCATTGCCAAAATTTCTCCTTGCATTTATACGATTCCTTTTTCAATCTTTGTGTTTCACCTCGTTTTTTTCTGTGTAGATTTGGTTTTCTTTGTTTCTTTGTTTTTCATGCCGTTAGATTCTAGCACTTTTGCTGATGCTTATATAATTTCATTTAGTTTAGTAAGGTACAGCTTCAGATAATCAAGAATAACTTCCGTAGCAATATTCCCCATTTTAAACTTGTTTTTCTTCTATTATGGTCGTTCATAGCTACTTTCCTCTGTGATTCTCTGTCGTCTTTGTTAAGGAATTTTGCCACCGTGATCTAACATAATATTTCGTCTCTTGTTGGACGTATCTCATAATGTCCACTCACTAATTGTTCATTTTCCCATATATTATTGTCTCTACATGTGGGTTTTTTTTTGGCTGTAGCGTCCTGCTCATTCTGGTGCCAATCTATTAATAGGGCCTCCGGGTATTTGCGCAGTTTCATCTGAAGAAGGTAATACAGTCTCTACTTGTATCACAGGGCTTTCTTTGATCCTGATGTTTATATGTCTAACTGTAATTGCAGTACCCTCTACTTCTATGTTCGAATCTATTCAGACGTTTTGTTTGATGTCATCCAGTTCTGCGTCCGTTAGTTTCTTATTCTTCACAATGTCCTTTTTTTTTACATTCGTAAGCTTGTTTTCATCTGTGTTTCTGCCCTCCATTTGTTCCGTACTTTACAGGTATTATTTGTGTGGCTCATACCGAATGGTTTCATTCATCGAGCGATAAAACGTGTACATCACTTCTAACTCCTTCCAACGTGTCCATTTTTTGCGTTTTAGTTTTAATTTTTTATGTTGTTGAGTTTGGAGGGCTTTGGCTGGGATTGTTCCTGTTGAGGTGATCAACCAAAGTTTGTTCCAGTAGTGTGCTTTTCAACCCCTGATTGGTTCCTCCCTAGAAAGCGCAGTACTTGTTGCCCCATGTGACGACTAACCCGTTACATTTTTGTTTGTTTCCTATCAAACATAAGCAGTTGCGTTTTATTCTCACAGTCAATCTTATCTTTAGTGATACAATCACTTGGTAGATTGTTATCCAAGACTCGTGAAGCCTACCCATCTCCCTGGGTGTAAAGAACTATGCCATAGTGGATTGGTTAGGACTGATTTGTTATAGTAACCTCAGGGCTCTACTGGCCTTTAGCATCATCTTCATCATCATGATAATTATTATTAGTATTATAATTACTATTATATTGTTTTTGGTTATGATTTAACTTTATGTAAGTCACCAGCCACGTCTCAATCAGACACCTAAGCCTAACAATCTTGTAAGTTAAAACAGCCCAGGCTTTAGAGAAAGAAGAAAAGAAGGCAGTTGTCTAGTCATCGCAGGAGACTGAGTGACAGCAAATCTTCAACCCCCCTCTTGTTACCCTCACAGTCCACAGCAGCGCTGTGGTTTGCAGTTTCACACTAGTTGCCTGGTGGTTATCGCTGAAGGCTGTGGCAGTGAGTCTCCTCGGATCTCCAGCTCTCCTCACACATCGTCCTCACTTGTCACAGCAGTGGTTTGTAACGTCTCAACTATACCTTTTTCATTCTGGCTATTAGGTCATTACTGATAACTGTCAGTCAGAGATCTCATATTTCCAGAACTCTCCCCGGTATTCGTGCAGACCCTAATAATACTTTGGTTTACATAGTCTCAATCTTTTTTAGTTATCTCTAGCTCATCTAATCTCGTTTTCAGTGTCTTTGGTACAGTTCTGAGTGCACCGATTATTATTGGTAATATTCTCACTTTCGTATTCCACATCTTCAATTCCCTTGCCAAGTCCTAGAATTTCCCTGGCTTTTCTCTCCCTTCTGCATTCACGCTCTGATCTGCAGGTAGAGCCAGGTCAATTATTTGGCAGATTCCCTTCCCCGTGTTCCAAACGACCAGATGTGGTCTTCTTGCTTGGATAGAGTGGTCAGTTTGGATAACAAAGTCCCAGAGTAATTTGTGACTTCTATTTCCCAGAGCTACTTTCGGCTTGTGTTGATAACATTTATCCGCATGGTTGAATCCCACTCGTTTGCCTAGTTCTCAAGGTATCACCGTTGCTACCCGGGCGTGTCTGTTTTTTAAACTCCTTCCAGGCTAGTTCACTACATTCACTGATTACGAGGTGCACAGTCTCGTCCCTTTTCTTCCACATCGTTATTATTACATTGTTGTCAGCTTTGATTTTAATTTATGTAAGTTACCAACTGTGTCTCAACCAGATACTTCGTCAGGCCACTTTGTAAGTTATGACAGTCTGGGCTTTGGAGAGAGAGAGAGAGAGAGAGAGAGAGAGAGAGAGAGAGAGAGAGAGAGAGAGAGAGAGAGAGAGAGAGAGAGAACAAATGAGCATTTGTGTGTGTGTGTGTGTAGGGGGGGGGGCAGTGATTTACGTATTTTGGCCCTGAGTTGCCACATTCAACTGTTTCCTATTTCAAGGTCTTTATATTTTGGGAGTTTCTCAAATTCCTTGACAGCACTGTTTTTATCCGCTGCAACTGTCATATCTATTGGGAAGCATGTTTTTTCTTCAAAGTATTCCGCTCTAATAGCTTCCCTGTTTTCGTTTATAACTCTATCTGAATGTATAGTGTAGTCTCATAAGATGGTCACATCTTTTGCTTCTGTGACTGGTTCCGGCCAGTGCTCGTACCAGTTCTCAGTATATGGAGGATTAGGATATTTTGTCCCTGTGTAGATATTGTCCAATTCCGTCGCGTCTCATCTTATAACATTCACTGCAAATTATTATGAAGCGTTATTAATCATTATAATCGGTTTTTGACAACTATTTACCTTAATCCTAATTTTTCTCACTTCTTTGTCAATTATAATTCTGTCTACTCTTCTAATTCTGACCCAGATTGTATGAGTCATCGACATCATAAAATTCCACAGAAGTTTGCCATTCACGTCTTCCAGATTGATTTTATACAATTAGCTTCAATCAATTTTGACAAGACAGGACTTGATTTGAAGTGAGGATGAGAATTTAAAATTGCTTTTTTGGTGGGGATGAAGATAAAAATATTTATTATCCTTCGTTTTCCCGATTATTTCATGCCCAATCAAATGTTGACCAGAAACTCCGTTAATCATAAAAAAAATCAAATTTATTAAATGTCAGATATTGAAGAGTATTCGATATTTTTATTGAACTCTACGCGAATTTTATTCACAGAAAATAAAACGAAATATTGATTAGGAAAATTTAAAAACATCAATAAACAAATGTCGTCGCGTACACAAACATACACAGAATTAACATGGTGCTAGTGGTTGATGTTCGAAGTCTGGTAAAAAACTGGGCTAACGAAAACTGGGTTTTAAGCCTGACAAGATTTTTACGCTTTCTACCATAATCTTTTCATTCGGATTTATATCTTTTAATTTGGCTTCATGTTAGCGCTATATTATTTTCTTGTCATTATTTATCATATTAGTAGATCCTGGTCACCTATAATTGACTCGGTATCATTAATACATCGTTCACAATAGCTTAAAGTCCAACAGACATGGCCAGATATTATATCCAATATATATATATATATATATATATATATATATATATATATATATATATATATATATATATATATACACACACACACACACACACACACACACACACATATATATATATATATATATATATATATATATATATATATATATATCAGCAGAATACCAGTTTATGTCAGACAGAGTGTGATAATTATATAGGCATTGAAGTACGAACTCTATTTCATCCGGTACCAGTGTTAACCAAGTAGTAAATCGAACACAAAACGAATAGATGAAAATGAGCGTCTTGCGTGACCCGAAAGTGACGGTTGTATCCATAAGTATTGGGTTGTTTTGAAATGTCCCGGAGAAAAATAGAAGGATTGGCGATCTGAGACAGAACTGAAGTTATTCAGAAACTAACATTATTGAAATCATTGGGTGCTAGAGTTTTCAAGAGACTTGCAGACGATCAAGTCCCAAATGGGAGCCAAAGATGCTACCGATGTGGAAAAAAATATTAATGATAGTTATAATACAGTTCTTGTTAGTCACTTAACAAAGAACCGTCACGCGACCAACGTCTTTTGGTAGCATACCATGTTGGGATGATCAATTAAAAAATTAGAAGGAAGAGTGATCAATGCAAGTTACATCACTTGCTTTGTTGAGGAGTCACCACTAAAAAAGTCTGAATTTTCTTTAAATGAGCATGAATACTGCCTGGCAGAAACTAAGGGATCAATTTACCATAAATATACATTGTAATCTTCCATAAAAACATATTAAGGGGGATTGTAATAAAACAAAACAAAAGCTTTCTTTCCAGACTTAGTAGCGTGAAAATATTTAAAATTTGAGCCCCCTTGTTCCATTAGAGTGACCCGTACGCGCGAGACATACATAGCCAGCCAGAGAGGCCGACGGATAGACTGACTTGGAGACTGAAGAAACTATGAAGACGGTTTCGGTGGACAGTTCGTGGTGATGATGTAGTGGCTTTCGACAATGAAATATCTCAACTAGAAGATTCCTTGTTTTTTTTCAGTACCATCTGCCTGATGTAATCTGAGGAGGAATTTCTTTTTCTTATGTTCTCGTTATAGAAGAAAACGAAGAGAGAGAAAGAAAAATGCTACCGTGTGGAGACACGAAACCGTCATCTCATATTTGGATTTCTCCCGGGTTGATACTTTCAATGTTACACCTGCTGATGCTGCTTCCCATTCGCTGCACCTGTCATTAATATCCGATCCTGTCCTTGTGACTGCTGCATTTCCTCTTCCCCTCTGGCTCGAGAAGAGGTGCAGAGTGGCCGAGCCGTTAACAGCGTGGAAAATGGACTCGGCGAGCTGTGTTCGATCTTTTTGTTCACTTTGCATTAACGTCGTTAGGAAAGGAATGAACCTATCTTTCCCTCTATGTTTGAGTAAAATAGCAATATGTGAAGTGAGTCTGTCGCCTCTGTCTACTCTATTTCACACATTGCAAATCAAGACGGACTAAATAACAATGTGAAGTGTGGAATCCAAGCAGAGGTGACTGAAGCCGTATCCAGGGTAGGGGCGCTGCTCATTCTGGCTCAAGAATCAATTTCAGTCTCCACTCGTCTGTCTTGGACATGTTGCTTTGATTTTCTGTTTATGTGTATCCCCACCCCTAATGCAAAAACGCCAAATAGCTCATAATTTCAATACTCAGGTTTCATAAACAGGTTTGAATAAACCTTTCTGAAAAGCTCTCTAATGTGACCCGAGTTCACGGTTTCCTTATTTTCATCTGAATTTTCATTAAATCGATATGCTTGCTAAGCATCTGTAGACCACAGAATAGGCTGTAACATTCAATATTCTAAAGAGAGCCAAAGAAATCTGTGTCGGAATTCTTCTTTCAGGAGTATATGTAGAGGCTGGTCTATTAATCAAACGTATATATATATATATATATATATATATATATATATATATATATATATATATATATATATATATAAATACTCACACACGTACACACACATACACACACATATATAATACAAATCAGGAATATGATATGATATAATGCAATATCTGATATTTGATGGGTTTATTTCATAAAGTTCTCGCTACGTTCAACATCAAATATTGAGTTAGAGTAAAGATCAATATATGATGAAATAAAAGATTTGCTGTAAAAGTGAACCCCAACACCGAAAAAGAGATTAAAGTAAGAATAAGATACTTTCAGAGCGGAAACGCATAACAAAGAATTGAATTCTCAGCAACATTCTGATAAAAAATGTGTGCAGTATCACCTGCTAATTTATAACTACGAGAGAGATAAGTATCTCCACTAAGTAGAACAGAGAAACAAAATAAGCAGTGACCAACCTCGAAAGAAATAAAAAATGAAAAGAAATTATATATAAACAAATTGTAGGAAGGTTCTCCACCTGAGAAAAATGCCCCAACCTAAAAATGTCTTACATAAGGATCTAAAATAAATCGAATCAATCGCCTGAAGAAACACAAACGGAGAAGAAACATAAACGGGTTTGAGTAGCGGATCGTTTATTTCATCATCATCATATAGTCTCGAAAGCTCCACAGCTTTAAACGTATGTCAATTCAGTCAATTATTCTCTAATATCTGTTTATGTAATTTTTGAAGTGGCTCGTATGTTTTAAACAAAATTTGATCATATGATACTGTGTGTGTATGTTTTTCTTGTTTGGATCATCACTTGTTTGAGCTATGATTTTAATACAAGCTTTATTTATATGTTTTTCCGGGCCGTGTCATTCTTTGTGTGCACCTAATTTTGCCCATATTTACTTTTGTGTAAGAATAAGCTTTTTAAATTGTTCTCTTTATTCATCTATCTGCTTTATTCTGGACTTTACCATTACAACCAATAGCCCTTACATGTGTTTTTTTAATAGTTGTTTTAAAGGATGATTAGTCTGTCAACTTGTAGTGCTGTCCAATTCTGAGTTCAGCATATTGATGTAGCCGGAGGAAAAATCATGCTAAAAGCTTATAAATCACTATGTATAACCTCTGTGTTTTTACGTATACATGTACATATTTATGTATTTATCTATCTCAACTGATTAATTCGCGACTACTTCTACATGAAGGATGATGCATTTTTTTTGCATATGTGCGCACTGCAGCAACAGCATGGAAAAGAAATATATAAGCAAAACTTATGTCGGGATTCAGAATTAAACCATTATTTTTTTTCTTCAGTCGACCGAAAATACATCAATAGTCTTCATTTGAAGATCAAAGAAGATCTTCACTTGCAGAGAGAGAGAGAGAGAGAGAGAGAGAGAGGGAGAGAGAGGGGTGGGTGGGGAGAGAGAGATTGTCAAGGAGAGTGAGAGGAAGTAAGAGGTTAATCAGTCTTTATATTGCCAGCGGCCAGGAGCCAGCGGCCCGTTGACCGTCCGACCTTTTTTCTGGTCTACTTTCGTCTGGTCTGTTACTCTGGTGACCAACCTTTCGTCCCGTATTTATAGGCAAAGCTCCTTCCTCTATCGCTATCTATTCTACTAACTTAACTTACACTCTTCTTTCAACTGATACCGGAACGAATTGATTATCTACCTTTTCTCTTCTATTTTCCTCCTGCTTTCTTTCGTTTCCCACGCACTCATGCCAATCTTTCTTACTTCCACCGTTAGAATCCTTATAAACTGTTCTTTCTATTATCAACCTCTTTTCACTTTCCTCTCTCTTGATGTCTGTTTGATCAAGTGGCTGTGACTTATTATATTTCTACAGGAATTTTAAGCGTCTGCGCTTTATCTTGTCAATAAATATACTTAAAATGTTCCTATCTTCCTTCTTGCTTCTGAAAAGGGTTAATTCGTAACTTGTCTTGTCTTCGATTAAGTATGTAAGTATACTTCGCATATTTCCACGCCAAAAGTATATTTAACAGAAAATGCTATTCAAAAATAAATTGAATTATTTAAAGACAAAATGAAATGAGTTGTTTAGTCTGTCAACTTGCATTGCTGTCCAAGTTTGAGTTCAGCATATCGATGAAGCCGGAAAAAGAAATTCACGTTATATACAAATATGATCTTTTTAAATCTTATCAATCAATATCTATAATCTATGTATCTTCTTACGTATGTATGTATGTATGTATGTATGTATGTATGTATGTATGTATGTATTAATCTAATCCATAAAGGTATACCCGAATAAATCTATGGGTTTCATTATGGAAAGACTGTGCATTATTGTAATAAATTGCCTGAATATGTGAAGAATAAAAGTAGTAATAACAGCTTAAAAAATAGTTCGAGAAAATGGCATTAAATATAGATTAAATGGTCTATATTGGGATCTCTTTGAGTAAATCAAAATTTAAGTTATCGAGTGTATAGCAATCTGATGTGTGATGAGGCGATGCTGAACTGGAGTAAGATCTTTTTATGTTGGGAAGACAATATATTGTTATGAGATGTCCACAGAGGCATCTATCTATCTATCTATCTATCTATCTATCTATCTATCTATCTATCCAGCTGTCTTCTCCTTTGATCGAAAACTTCGATTACATTATTCTTTCATTGCTGAATACAAAACAACGATAAAAATGGTCTCATATTACCAATTTGATTCGACCAAATTGTCCAAGAAGTAATGTACCTCTTTATATGCGAGAAGAACAATCATTACTTTGATTTATTTTCCTACTTAGGCTCAAAACGCTATATAACCACAACCTTTTGTATCCAATACTTCTTGCTTCTTCTATTATCCCCATCTCTCTCTCTCTCTTTCTCATGATTCTCCTCTGGGTAAAAGTTTATATTTTCTTTCGTTGCTTCTTGTCCCTTTCTTATTCACTCACCCTTTTCTCGTTTTTTTTTAAAAATTCATTTTCTTATCCCCTTTTACATCCAATAGTTTTCTCCATCTTCCAATGTCCTCTACCCTCTACATTTTCCTCTTCCTTTATTCTCTCCAGACCCTCTTTGTTTCCCTTCCTTTCACATTTCTACTTCCTCTTTTCTTCATCCCTTCCTCTACTATTTCTATACTCTCTTTTTTCCTTTTCCCTTTCTTTCTTTTCTCTTCCGCTTTTTTATTTCTTTTTATTTTACGCATTTCTCTTCTTTCCCTCCACGTCTTTCTCAATTCAAAAACGCCATTTTCAAACCGCCTCTCTTCTTGTTACTACAGTTTCTTTTCTAACCCTTTACCTACCTCGTTTTCGACTCCGTTTTAGCCCCACTACCTTATTTCACCACTTCCTCTTAAAGTTACAGCTCTCATTCTTGCTTTGACGCCATCTTCCTTTATTCTTGATATACTTCTTCACAGTCCCTTAAATCATTGAAAAAAAAACTCATTTTCTCTTTACTAACATCTATTCCTCTCTTTTATTTTACTTTAAATAATTTCCCCCTTCTACTTCGCTCCGGTACTCTTCTAGGACTTTTCTTTCCCACCCTCTTTTAGTTGCTGTTTCATCATCTTTCCATCTTCCTCTTCCTTCTCTCCTAATTCTTCTTCCGTTTCAGTTTTTTTTGTCCTTCATCTCATCAACATAGAAGGCACCGACGATACTACACTCATTGATACTTCATCTGTTTAACAATTAATATGCAATGATCTCTTGTCAGTTTTGACAGCACATTAACCTGCGAACCAATTTCTCCCGAGTTTATTACAGACTTGTTTCTACTTACCACACACGGCATACATTCTTCGTGACCGGACTGAAATTATGAAACTGATCCCCTACAGAACACTCAATGAGATTCTACATTCTTAGCATAATCCGATGTAAGATCGGACAGAAGGTGGCGGTGCACGGCTTACATGTTTTATGAATCATTGTTTTAAAAGACTACTTATATTTTTTTCTTTTAGTACAGGGAGATCTGAAAGTTTTCTTATGTTTCTTTTTTTGTATTTGTAGAAGTTTAAGATCTTTTTTTTACCATGGATTTTGCAAGCACACGAATGGAACGACCATAACAAATTGTGGGAATCGAGTTAATGAAGTTTTAAACTAAGAACTATGCAACGTGCACAAAAAGGGTCGTGTTTGACATCATACTGAGAGATAAGAAGACAGCACAACATGTAAGAGAACGAAACAGGAAAAAAAAAACTTGAATGGCAAAGGGCAGGGCATGTTGCAAGAATGTCAGGCCACCCCCTGGACAACGAGACTCATAACATGGAACCCCAGCGATCATATCCGAAACTGTAGCCGGCAAAAAAAGAAAAAAAAGAAAGCATGACGATTTAGATAAATTCAGAAAGCATCGAGTCTGCAACGACGCCCATCATAGAGAGGTCTGGCCAAATCTTGACGGTCTATGTCCAACGACAGACACTAAAAGGCTGATGATGATGGTGATTTTTAAGTAAGTGCTTATCAAGTGTAGAGGTGGAAGTGGCCAGACGGTTAACATCACGGATAATGGAATAGACGAACTATTCAATTTCGCACTAATGCCCATGGGAACACATACATACGCACACACAGAGATTTATATACACATACAAAAATACAAAAAAACATGCACATACGCATGTGCACATACTTATGATGACAATAGGAACGTAAACGAAAATCCAGAATCTCAAATTGGGGGAACAGACGCATTGGATTCATAAGTTAGCTCCCCGAAAAAAATGTGCTCTATTCAGTGATGATTGGCGTACAGTATAGACGTGTTGCAAATTGATCAGCTTGTGGTCAAGCATTGTTAGTGTATGTGTATTTCTAAGTTTGGTGTGTCGATCAGTACATCTGTATGCTTGCATCTATGTGTGTATGTGTGTATGTGTAGTGTTTGTCCGATCCTGGTCTGTCTTAGCTCCAATTACTTTTGGCAAGTTCCGTAAATAAGCTGACATGCAATACATCTGTGGAATAAGATCCTGTTTTCAAAAGTTATACGAGAGGGAAATAACTGGAAAATGTGTGAATGCTTCTCTTGATTCTATAGAAACTCGCAAACTTGTCTTTAGGCGGTTGAAAGCTTATGCATATACATCCTGCTATCCATGGTCTATTTATATTCATCTATCGACCCATCTATCAAGCTATCTATTTATCTATAGTATATTCACATCTATATATCTATCTATAGTATATTCATATCTATATATCTATAGTATATCCATATCTATATATCTATCTATTGTATATTCATATCTATCTATCTACAGTATATTCATATCTATATATCTATAGTAGATTCATATCTATATATCTTTCTGTAGTATGTTCATATCTATCCATCTATTACGGTGTGTTCATATCTATCTATCTATCTATCTATCACGGTCTGTTCATATCTATCTAGCTAGCTATCCATATATCTAGCAAGCAATCTCAGTCTGTTGTTATCTATCTATCACAAGCCTGTAGTTGACCAATAATTAACTTATCTTTTTTCACATTATCATCCGAATATTTTGAAATGGAAAGATATTCTCTGCCATTATACATTCCCGTGTTAAATTAAAAAAATGAATCCACAAACAAATTCGCACTTGTTACGAATCCTGTGGGTTTTGTTCTCCCTCCCAACATTTCCTGTTTTTAAGCGTTTCCAAAGAGACGTAAGATGCCTATTACCGTGCACCTCATACAGTGCAACAGGACACACCCAACTGCTGGGGGAGATGCCACTGTCATCGAAGAAGACTCTCGTCATGAAAGGACATACCTCGTCTTCAGTGATGTTGAGGTTACTCATACGCAATGATCCATCTACCAATTGTATGGAAGTACCCAATGCTCCTCTGAAAAACGTAGCCCTAAACATTCCACTGCTTTTACTGCATGGTTGCTTTTATATAATGTATCCTATTGCCTTCCAAAGATAACGACCCACACGTACCGTGCTGTACACCTATTTATGAGAATACAAAACTAATTGGACCAGGTGAACTTTTTCCATTGATACAAGGTCCAGTTCGACACTCGATTGCCCATTTGCTTTTGGCGATGAGCATTGATTAGCTGTGGTAATCTGACTGGCCTGCATTGTAAGACATTCCAACTTTCACCTTAATTAAAGCCATATGCAACTTGTACCACTGTCAGCTTCTGTACTTGGCGAGAAATCCTTCATTTCTAGCATCAGTAAGTCTTGGCCACAGGATGACTTGTCGGCGGTCGGTGATTTTCCATTTGTTGGACTACTGAACATGTGTAATCCTTGAGCCATTTTGGAAATTCTGTTTCGTAGTCTTCTGGTCATAATTATATGGTCTCTATCAAAGCCACTAAAATCTTTCTTCTTGTTCATAACCACGTCGTTAAATGCATCAGCATATCAAAATGAAGTAGGCGAGGCCTGTCTATATACTTCTGATCCTGAAATACACAGTTGCTAGGAGACAGTAGCTCTCATTATTGGCACATCTTCCTGGTGATAATTTTTGGGCTCATCAGTGATTATTTTGGGATGTATTGGACCAAACAGTTTGCGCAATCGACACACACACACATACACACACACACACACACGCACGCACACACACATACTTATATATGAGCATATATGTGCTATGTGTGTGTGTGTGTATTTTATAAAAAAAGACAAAAATGGTTCTTTAAAATTTTCGCTAAACCTTTCTTGTACAAGAAAACCTGTGTCGGGTCTAATGAATGTATCAAGACGACAGAAAGTCTGTGGGCATTGAAGTTTTTTTCGAATTTGCACATTGTTAAATTTGGCATCTGTTTTTTATGTGTTAGGGTGATTTCATGTATGGGTTTACAAACGATAATCCGATTCCTTGAACTGAAGGAAATCTCGTTTTGTGTTTCATGATTCTACAATGGGCGCTTTGAGGATTTATAGTCTTTTTTTGCAAATAATGTTGTAAAGTATACGGGTATTTTCCATGAGTATTAGCATTATGTTTCTGGAAATATCAGTGCCAAGCAGTATACGTTGATTATTATGATTACTTATAGTACTATGATCAGACAGATTAGACTCATAAACAAGGAAAGTTAACCATGAAATAAAAAAATTTCCTTGTCCATTGCTTTTAATCATAGATATATCAAAGAACGATTGCTGCGTAAATACACGCACACAAACGCATACACTTATATAAGTATGTACAGTGTATCAGCTGATATATAGAACTTATCAGATGCTTATATATATATATATATATATATATATATATATATATATATATATATATATATATATATATATACTTAAAGTATATCCTGGAAAACTTTAAAATGCAATTTGCCCGATTATATCTATCGATCTTTATCGTCTCTGTCGACTGCTTGGCAATTCGATTTGTTACCCATCTATACACCTCTTTCTAAATCGAAAGAAAATTCTGCCCAATCATTAAATTAAATAACGACGGAAGCTGGTTGTTGATTAGATTCCAAAAGCGGTAAAAGTCAGTGTTTTTTTTTCCAATACAATTTGGACTTCATGAAAATCGAACCGATGTTTAAAGAATGTCGTTAAATCAGTCATGTCGAGGTTTTACCGTCTTTCAAGATAAAAAAAGGCTCTCTCAGAAGTTCTCTTATCGAAAGAGAAAGAACACAGTATCAACCTTTATCAACTCATCTGTAAAAAATACTGGTTTATGGTAAGTGCTTTGTATATAAACGCGCGCGAAAAGTCAAATGACTGACTCGTTATAAACAAAAAAATTATAAAAACGCCAAAGAATCAGCAGGTCATGTGACTTATTTGAAAAGAAAGTATCTGCACCAACTTCAAATGTTTATTACGTTTAGCTATGTCTAGCTCAAGAGTGTCCATGTGGGAGACCGAATAAGTTTCAAACTCACTACGCAAAAGAATTAGCTGGACTTGCTTGTAAACCAATTCCACTGCAACAAGTACTAAAGGGAATTACATCAGCTCCGATATTAGTCTGACAAAAGGCCACATTGATGGGGTACTTAGTGACGATTGAACTCAGGGGATAAACTTGGTAACAATCATGCTACGGAACTCTTATACATTGATATTTACTTCTGATATTGAGTATTTATTAATGAGCGCATTTGAATTAAATGTTGGACTTATATAAAATAAAGGCGTCTATCTATTCGTAATCTTCTCTCTTTCCCTTTTTTTCTCTCTCTATGTAGATATATGTTTGTATTGTGGATTTGAAGTGATCTGACATAATGTTGAAGAAGATGACACTCAAGCAAGACAAAAAAAAACAACACAACCACTAGATACATCACATTACCCACCCACACATCCACTATCAACTTCAGCTCGAACCCTCGCAAGATGGAAATACACATCTCCACTGAAACCTCAACAACAATCAAATATTAAATAAACAAACCAGGATAGAAACCCACACCACCCGAAGCCAACGTCTACGCGATTCTGCTCAAGGGCTGTGACAAACTCTACATTGGAGAAACAACAATTCCTCTCGAGAAGAGAATATACGAGCATAAGAAAGTCCTTAAACTAGATGAGAAGAAAAATGCCGTAGTCGAACATGAAAACATACGCTCCTGTCTGTCCACATGATATCTCTAAAAGTTTTCAATGAATTTCAATGGAATTTTGTAGGAGGTTGGGAAATAGACTACTTAAGAAGTGATTACATCTTGGGATGAGTTCATACACAATGACTTAGTCAGAAGAAATATAGATTCTCACTTGTTCTTTAGAATTTCAAAATCTTCTTAGGAAAAAAACAAAAAAACTGCCAATATTTGTTTTTTTATCTGAATGGATTTTAGACATTCAACTTCGATGCTGAGAAATCAATTCCCCCCCCACCCAAAATGATAACTCTAAAACATGTGCCAGAAACTGATGTGTTATTTACTGTTCTCTTGCTCATTATGAATCACCGATGATTTTGTGTTTTAGAGTTTGATGTACATACATATTTCCTGGCGAAGATTGTTAATGTTCGACTAGAATTTCTTTGATTTTGATTTTATTTGCTTGTCATCGCAACTAAATGGACTATCAGTCTACAGCCGTTAGTAAACAGCGCCACTGACGATCTGGTTAGTTGTAATGAAAAAAAAAAAAAATCCAGATGGAAAAACTCAAATAAAAATGAATTATGGTTGTCAGAGGTTCGTGTTATATAAATCAAAGATAATTCCCTTGTCAATGTTTTACGCACGAATATGCACAAGCAAAATTACAGACAAGCATGTTTGGCGAACAGGTATCAATTATTACAATTTCAACTAATACTAAATCCAATTTACTAGAAATTAGTACAAGGTCTCAGTTATTACGAGCCAATTTTCAATTGACACGATTTCAAAAAAAGATGTGTAATTCAAGTCACGCGCTAAAATTCAAGATCTTGTGATGATAAGTCTTCAACATAGTTGTTGGAAATGAAGGAAGACTTTGTTTTAATTGTTTCTATGTTATTGGGAGGTTTCATGTCCACTCATTTAATAACCGAAATCGTATAGAAAATACGGTACTAACTGATGTAAATACAGAGAATATCTGTTTTTCTTTATTTTGGGCCGGGGTAGAACACCACTCCAAGTAACAGAAATATTGCAATGAGAGAGAGAGAGAGAGAGAGAGAGAGAGAGAGAGAGAGAGAGAGAGAGAGAGAGAGAGAGAGAGAGAGAGAGGGGGGGGGTATCAGTTGAGTTTGAAAACAGCAAAAAAGAAAAGAATATAGGTTTTATCAAAAGTTTTGACTTCGTCTCAATTTTTAGTTGTTTTTATATAACTTAATTCAGACTATCGTTTCCATAACAGGAAAAAAACAAATCAAAACAAAACAGAAAAAAAACGGGACCATCAGAAGTAAAGAGTTGACGGTAGCTCCGATTGAAACTTGTATGAAAAGAACTCAAAATCAAGATGAAGGTAAAAAGAGGTTAAATTCAATAGAAATCATGTCTCACATTACTTTACCCAACAACAGTAATAAAGATAGTTTAGACGAGAATTCATTGTGTGTAATCATAATTTTGAACAGTACCGATTCAAGTGATACGAACGCTTTGCAGGAAGCCTTATTTGTATCAACCGAGGCCTGACTACAGTTCATGGGAATAGACAGTCGACAATGCTGTCTTGGAGGTGTTGATGTAAAGTGAGGAAGGGGATAGGCCTGGGTGAGGGAGAGCTGACCGATGGCCAAGGAAGGTCTTGCGGGACACTGTAGTCATTCGGGTGCAGCGAATCATGAAAGGTATTGACAGAACGAAGCAAACGATCGATGACTGAGACACGATCACCACCAGAACCCTCTGAAGGGATTTACTGAACTATAAATTATGGAGTGTGGATCGTCAAAGAGAATTATTTGTGGAATCTACAGGAAATATTCTGGGATTGTGTATATTTACATTGACACATATTTGCATCTCTGTCTCACTCTCTGTCTCATTCTCTCTTAATATATATATATATATATATATATATATATATATATATATATATATATATATATAGATAGATAGATAGATAGATAGATAGATAAATGAGCTTATTACTTTTTTCAATTGTATTTCTTTCATCTTATTTCAAATTATTCTCTCTGCGTGTTTGGGAAAAGTCTCGTCAACGGCATGGCAGATCAACAAAGCATAACTTTCCTATCGTAATCCCTTGTATAAACTTTATTACAGATTAAGCTACGTATAGTAAATACTTACCTATTTATTCAACCGAACCCCAGCGAGAACACAAGGTCTGTTCAATGTGTGATTACCT
>OY735204.1:67930750-67958250 GCA_963457665.1 Thysanoteuthis rhombus | reverse complement strand
GCTGGACAGAGACCTGCCCCAGGACTCTAGATCGAGTCGCCAGTCTATATTCTGCCGGAAACAGTTTCGCATGTGATCTCTGGGGATCCAACTCGTAAGTTGTCGTGCCCAGCTATTGTCTGACATTCTTACAACATGACCAGCAAATTGCCACTGGAGTTTTCTAAGAGATTCTCGGATATATCGGATTTTCTTCTCTCCACTATAATATGATATCTCGTGATCTCATCATGTAATGTTGAACATGATTATTTCATGTGCACATTGCATGGTTCTCAGTTTGAGGTTCAGGTCCCATGCTTCAGCTCCATAGGTGACTATCGCGGGGACGCTTTGGTCGTATATACTCTTATTTTTTAGGACTAATATGATTTTTATGTACTTAAAGGTAGAACTTGCTCCACCGAAAGTTTGCAATCCGAGTAATCCTCGCTAAAGAAAATTATATAAATTACAGTAACAGATATTGGAAATGAAGTGACACAAAAAGACCTTTAAAAACTTTTTAGTGTTACAAGCTATCTAATATATATATATATATATATATATATATATATATATATATATATATATATATATATATATATATATAAGCATTCAAACTTACTTGCCACAATTGAGGGTGAAAATATATTCAAAATACATTAGAAATCTTAATTGTATAAGGGGTTTATATTCTCTACAAGGTTGAATTATTAGATTATTGGGAAAGTGATGCCACGTTTGGGAGACATAATAGATACATATTTGCATGTAAGAAAGGTTAAATATATTTACTAATAACATGATTATCATCATAATGAATTGCAACAGTCCACCAGAAATGCAAGTCCTTCATTTCCTGAAAGAATTTGTGATGCTTGATGGAAAAACTGACATTTATACCGAAGCTCCACCTCCGTAGGATATTGGTGAGCTGTCAGTGGAATAGAGTGTTTTTTTTTCTATGAGGAAATCTTAGAATAAAGAAAGACTATCGTGGCAGATTTCTGCTGTTGATAACGTGTGAATAGTGAAGATCCACATAAATTGCTATGATTTTGGTCAACAAAACGTGTGCCATTCTTCACAATAACCATGAAAGCCCACGCTTAGGAGAAGAAGGTATCAATAGGTTAGAATCTTTATTCACTGTATTTAACACCTTCGAACGTGCATTTAGTGGAACAATTTCTTGATAGTAAAATCTTCAAAAGTTAAGAAAAGATCAATTCAACAAAGTCTGAATTCCTTCCGCCCAGAATCCCAAATGCTTTCAACAAGGAATAAAA
Organism: Thysanoteuthis rhombus; assembly: GCA_963457665.1. Taxonomy (NCBI): domain Eukaryota; kingdom Metazoa; phylum Mollusca; class Cephalopoda; order Oegopsida; family Thysanoteuthidae; genus Thysanoteuthis; species Thysanoteuthis major. Next base: position 67,956,979 of record OY735204.1, on the reverse strand, counting down.
ACATTTTATGGTGGGCTTTCCACATTATTATTGATATTGCTGATAATGATGATTGAATTCGTGACAAATAAGCTTCAACTTTTGCAATATTTGAACGGGTTTTTTTAATTTCATCTTAAAAATGCTATATGTCTTTAAGAACAACTTCGTAAAAGACCTTGAGTAATTATCATGTTTTGAAATAATTTACAAGAAATATTTACAAGAATTAATTCGCCTTTCTCACTTCGAAGTTATCATTACTTTTATTATTCGGACTATAATATTCACACAATGTTTTTCACACAATGTTTGGAATCGTATATTTTTCAGCTTCCAACAAATGTCTGTAGCATCACGTTAGGAGTTGACTTTGTTTCCCAAGTAACAAGAACATTCATCACCAGTTTTTTGTAGTTGACTTTATCCCAACCCCCACCTAACGAGAACAATCATCCTGAAATTCCCAGAGTTGACTTTTATTTCTCCGCTGTAACAAGAACATCGCCTCATTCAGGGGAGTTAACCCACTTAGTCTATCCAATCACGTTATATCAAACCGATGTACAAAAATAACATATAAGGTAGGTAGTACCGTGATTGGAAAATACGACGAAGTGATTGTTAGGCGGCTCCTTCCAACAGAGCCAAACTGACAAGTCTTAATTATCTACGAATTTATTGATACAAAACAAAAAACCGCAGTAAACATGTTCAGTTAGGAATGAAATAGGAGTGGATTTAGAACCTTGATGGAAGAAAACTTGCATGAGATTTTTCACTGCGACTGGCTGTGCTGCCACGATTGCAGAATAAATATGGCTTTCATTTTGAAAAGGTGCTTAGCTTTAAGAAAGGAATTTTGAGTGTCTGCGTAGGAATGCACGATAGAAAAAAATGTGGTGAATTAAGTAGTTAAACACACGGTCGTATTTAAAACCTTTTGATACCATTCAGAACAGATTACGAACCTCGACCTTCGACCTCGAGGTAAATAGACTTGGAAGATTATTTGTAGGATCTTTTAAAGCTCTTCTCATTTGATACGGATCAAAAATAATTGATTCTTCACTTTACACCAATTCGATTGCAATGAAAATCTGTATTGATTAAACTCTTCCGTAGAAGCAAATCGACGCAACGTGATCTTTCGGAAAACTGGATATACCTGTATTGGAAATCCATGACACTTTCTGCAGCTGAAGCCAATCAGGGAATACGGGTTCTAATCTCACTCATCCTTCCGTTTGCTCGTTGATCTCAACTCTCAGTCAGGTGACCAGTTGGGAACACCTGGGAGTTTCCCACAAAAGGGGACAGCCAGAGGTTAAATTCCATTCTGACCCGTTCTCTGGTTCCTGCTGTCAATTGGAAATCTTCATTTGTCTTGTCACTGTCATTCATAATCAATAACAGAGGTATTAAGCAGATTATGATGAGATTCCATGGAATCAATGTGGACCCAAAGCAGCCGTGAAATGAGTTTTTTCTTTTCGGTTAAGAAGGGCTTTCAAGATATTGTAACGATGTCTTGACTTAGATATATATCGGATTCACAGAGGAGAAAAACTGTTTTACAGAAAGAAAAAAGAAACTTACAAGAGCAATTGATTCCTTGTCTTGCAAACATAGCGGACACGCTGGATTGTGTTACATTCACAGGAAGAGATCAACAGTAGACGATGCATTTATAATGTGATTCGACTTGTATCTAGAAATAAATCGAATTTTCTACCATCAGATTACCGAATCATCGATTATTGATGGAAGGTTTGTAAATGAGTTATTGCGGATTGATACACTTTCATCGCTGTAATTTGGTCTTGGTGCAAAACGTCCATAGCTAATTGTTCTTTCTCTGCTGAAAACGGTTAGAATATTGCTTGAATCAGACAATTGAGAGAGAGAGAGAGAGAGAGAGAGAGAGAGAGAGAGAGAGAGAGAGAGAGAGAGAGAGAGAGAGAGAGAGAGAGAGAGAGAGAAAACGTATTTTTTTCACACTTGAATAATGATTTTCAAGTGTTTTTCACGCTGTAGCACACAAAGAAGTTGCTGAACTACAGTGCCGTGACTTACGTAGATTAGAGAACACATTACTAAGTCTGATGTAAAACATATTCGAATATAAATAGTACGTAATATAATCGTTACCTAAGATTAATGTACCTACCAAGTATATATATATATATATATATATATATACGTATGTATTTATATGCATATACATATATGTATATATATGTATATATGTATATATGTTTATACATGTATATATATATGTATATATATATATACATATGTATGTACAGATATATATATATATATTCATGTACATATATACATATATATGTATGTATATATATATATATATATATGTATGTATATATACGTATATATTTATATATGTATATATGTGTGTGTGTGTGTGTGTATTATAAGGGATACCTGACGTTGCTCGAGAGGAGAAAATAACTCCAATAGTGTCAACAAAGTGGAAATAATTCTTTAATATATTTCTTCGTATACAACACAGCAGATTAAAGAAAATATACACATTGAGAGCTTAATTACGACCAGTACAGGGTGTCATAGAATGATTGCAGGAGGAAAGCTTTGATTAAAAAAGTATAACATCCGTTTAATCACTGAAAACTGTATGAGACTTTTTTTGTTTTTATTCGGAAGAAATTTGAGGTGTTTCCCATCAATAAAACTCACGTAGCATTTCAAAAGTGTCAGTTTTTGAAGACGACATTTTTTTTTCTTTTAGTGGGGAGGCAAGTGGTTCTATTTAAGTTTTAACTACAATGCTGACCTGGATCCATGCCATAGGTTAGTTGTACGGAAGTACCGCTTTGAAGTATTTATGTTACTGCTGAATACATCATTTCTGGAATTTTTAAAAATTTATAATCATATTAAGAAAAAAAGTATTTTTCTTTTATAACGATTTTGAACGGTTGTACGATGGACGGAAAGAGAGTTTTTAGTTCAACATCATAGTTATAATGTTATTTGCACCTCTGTACCAAAATTAATTTTCTTAACAACTGACATTTATCAAAAGGTGATAAAGGTGTTGTTGACTGGAAACAAAAAGAGAAAAAAGGCCTGCACAATGGATTCTTAATCTGAAATGCAACTTAGACACGGCAGACTCCATCCTTTAAACCAAGGGTTTGCATGGTATATATATATATATATATATATATATATATATATATATATATATATATATATATATATATATATAGAGAGAGAGAGAGAGAGAGAGAGAGAGAGATGTATATGATGAATTATTATAATCTACTAAATATCTGTCTGTGACATTGTTATGTGAAAACTATTCGAAATAACTCTAAGAGATTTTCTTCAGGTATTCCTCGGTGTTTTTGGCTGGTTTTTGCAAGTTAGACCTCGAAAATCACCCTTCAAATATTTTTTGGGGGTAGGGTCGATGAACAATAGAAAATCTATGTTGGAACGAACACAGTTTTTTGTGCCCAACAACAGGCAAATCTTACTAACTGATGAATTAGCAGGCAGTGTCAAAGAGCGGGGAGTTGCTTTCTATCATTTTTACTGAAGAACAGAGAGTAAGAGGGAGAAGATAAGTTATTTTAGAGAGATTTTCCTTTCACTCAAAACGATAGAATGTTTCCTGTTTTCTTCCACTTCTAATGCCCCTCTCTACGAACATTGGTTCTCACTCCCACCCTCTCAACAAAGATGTGAGCTGTGTTTGTCTATCTTCTCTTGCTGTTCATAGCGAGTTCTGCGTTAAATAAGACTTTGTTCTCCAAGAAAGACGTATTTACATCGAAAGCATACAAAAAACAATAGAAACAGGGAAAGCTAATCAGAATATTCCTTTAAAGAGAAATATGTTTTAAAATGAATTAAAAAAAATACTATAGAACGAAGAAAAACTATATCTGATAATTAATGTTACCATCGATTTTAAGACCGACCCATAAAATTGCTTAATGGTCACATTTTTCTGAATGTTATAAGCAGAATTTTTATATATAAATTCTTCAACCCTTATAACGCGCGTAAATCATTTTTGATAAATCTTATCGCCAAAAACTTTGATTTATTCACTTTTTATTAATACTTTTAGTTTACAATTGTAAGGTTTCACATCTTCATTTAATCAATATTAAAAACGAGGCCCAAATAATGAAAATAAACAATCTAAATTTTTCAAAACAATAACAATTTATTTTTTTGATTTATTCTATAATATGACGTATAGTAAGTTATTATTTTTTTGGGGGGGGAGGGCTACTATTTGATATCTTAATTATTGTTTTTATGACAAGTGAATTTAGGCTGGGTTCTCTTCTAGCTGTGAGTAAATAAGTCAACAGCGTGGATCATAATTAAGTATAAGTTCTAGGCGGGAATCGAACTCGGGACCGTGCTTATCATTGAAATACAGGAGCTTAGTGGCAAGCACCAGTCCAAATCAAACTCTTAATCCCATACCCTAAACTGATGCTTTTGTGTCATGTTTGTAATTAAATGGTATTTCAGTTTTATCCAGTTATTTTCAAAATTTTCATTTGATAGAACATGGTAAAAAAAAGAGTATCATTATTTTTTGCTAATTTTAGTTTCATACTAATTGAAAGAGACAGAAAGTAAGTTTGAATCAGAGGGTCGTGAGTTCGATTCTCACCGTGGACTTATTCTTTACTCCGATCTACATTGCTTACACACAGCTGAAAAGTACCCAGCCTGAGTATAGATGCGATAAAAAGCAACAAAGATCAAGATGAAAGTAAATAGTAGAAAAGATAAGAACAATTTGATTTAAATTTATGTATTTACTTCAGTTTCTCCCAAGTGATTCTCTCTCTTTTCAAATTACATGCTATCTGATTTCCATCTATCGATCTTTCTATTTTATAAATTCTCTTCTTGGATAGCAATTTACACCATCTGTTGAAGCCAGTATTTAGTCTTGTATTGTAAATACGTCAGATAATGACAACGCTTCCACACAAAACTTCAGTCAAAGCAGATTTTTTTTTCAAACATTGATCGTAGACGCAAATGATAAGAGATCAATTCGTATATTATCGTATATTCCCCCTGGTTCATGTCAGCCGCCATTATAAGAACACTATCACTTTAATACATTTATCTATTACTCATACATTTTTCTAATGAATTCTTATTCGATGTACTTTCATTGTCGTCTAGACTTTCAAAACCCCTGGTATTTGAAGAGATGAATAAATTTGAATAATACGAAGCGAGAAAGTGACGTAGTACGAATATACCTTAATAAAGTAAAAATTGATGAAACCCATGCACAATAAGAGGGAGTATTCATTAGTCTGGAGCAAGGGCATTGGAAAGGGACACTAAATGAGAGTCAAAATTACTCCAGGGGTTATATCTCACTGACTTGAATGCTAAATTTTGCACTATTGTAAGTTTTTTCTTAGCTGAGTCAAAACTGGTCCAAAGCTTGACAAGTAAGTCACCTCGTGAATTTGCTCCTCAGACAATGGCTCTCAAGAGTAGTTTGCAAGAAATCACTCTACGACAGGCGATCTTGGGAGATATTTATTAAACTTAGACTTGGCCACAATATTTGGACACGTATTGAGAATCTGGCTTCATTGCACTGATAATAGTTTACGAGAATCGCTTGCAAGCATTTACATATCTCTGAGTAATCTGTTGCTAAGTTTCCATTGTAGGACTCACAATGACTATCGAACTTATTACATAAGAAATTATTTGCTGGGCTTCCTGGCTTATCATTGCCCCACGACCGATGATTCATGTGAATATTTACCAAATTCAGAATGTTCTCGGGTCGAGATACTGCAAAGAGCATCCTGATCGAATCGGAGGCACTGCATTATTTTTCGACTTGCAGCGTTACTGAACTCTTCATAGCGATACTGTAGAATCAGATTGATATTTACAAAATTTACTTTAGTCTGGCACACGGAAGCAGCACAAGAGCGCTCTACGAGGACCAAAAAAATGCTGCATTCAAAAGAGTTTGCATTATTGCCCAGCTAGTCATCACAACGCGACACAAATCTTGGATGTTTATTAAACGAGACTTAAAAGCCAGTTTAGCGGCCTTACTAATTACTTGATTTTTTGAGAAATAAGATAGATTGATGGAAATCAGATAGTGTTGAATTTAATTTGTTTTCAAAATTTATTCGACACCATTCTTTCTTCCCACTATCAGAAAAAAGATGCTAATGTTGAAAAGTGGTGTCAATGCTAAAAAGGAGTGTTTTGTTGAAAAAGGAGGGTGATGCTGAAAATCGAGGGTCAATATTGAAAAAGAGGGCTAATCTTAAAAAAAGGACGGCTAATGTTGAAAAAAGGGGCTAATGTAAAAAAAGGGGTTAATATCAAAAGAGTGGGGGCAATGTTTGATAGTTGGTGCATAAACATTACAAATATGTTTCTGCTCAGAATCCGTTCACGCATCTCAAAGTTTTGTTCAATTTTAGGTTGAATTTAAAGATGATAATAAAGTTGATATAAACAAAAATATGTGTCTGTGTCCGTCTCTATCTCTAATTACATATATTGAAAAAAATGTGAAAATAGACGAAAAAAGAATCTCAGAATACACTTTCTTTCGGACTTTAGTTCCAGATTAAAGTGTAGTATCTGTTTTCCTCATGTCACCGAAACATAATACCAACTTCCTGTTTTCAATTTTAAACGTTATAATAATTATATCTTGAGTTCTTTTCGCGAATCCTAATTAATTTTGAATTTATTTTTAATTGACAGAAGCAAGAATTGTTATGAATTTTAGGAACGATGTCACTGAATATTCCCACATTTGAACATTATCATTTATTTATTTCTCTTTTTAATTATAAATTTAATTTACCGCCATCATTGAAAACCATGAAAGAGAGAATACCTGTTTTTTCAATTTTAAACTTTATCATTTATCAATTTTCTTTGAATAATTCTGTAATATTTCTTAAATTCGTTTTTCTAACATCGATTGAATGGAAGAGAGACACTTTTTAATTTGCAGTTGGAACCACCTTGAAAAATATCAGAGAATATCAGAGATTTGAAGAGTGAAATTCGACGTCACTGTCTCCCTGTCTCTATAACTGTAATTTTTATGAATATTGGAGGATGCATTATTTCGACAATTAAACTGGAGATGAACTTCCGTCTCTTCTTCATCCTCTTTTTGAATACAAACTTAATTTGAAAGAAGAAATGTGAAATTCAACCGAAAAACAACAAAAAACAAAATAAATAAACAACGACGATTATAATCGAACGGATTCAATTGCTTTATAAAGAGCCAACAAAATAGATAAATTGATTGAAACAAAAGATTTCTTTATAAAAAGTGCGGCGTAACAATCAAACAATCACTGTATATCAAAAGAATAATTTCATTATTGGTGTACTGTATACAAATCAAATTTAAGTCAAAGAGGAAACTGTAAAATTCAATGGAAGTAGCCTTTTTATTGTTAATCGTTTTCAAAAACCTGTATTAGCAAAATCATATTGGGGGGTGAATTTCAAAAACTACTTCGCCAGAAACGTTACCTGTTAACTTCTAGATTGAAGAAAAGGTACCAGGAAGCATTGTTTAACAGAAAAATAAACAAAAAAAAAAACTTTTCCTGTGCCCCAGTCCACTCTAATTAGGAAAGCAATATCGTCTTCCTCCTCACTGAGAATGTTTAGAGGTGTAGGTAGCAGATAGACAGATTTAGCTAAAAGTGAATCCAAATACTAAAAAAAGTATGACTTTGCACTGAAAATCGAACTCCTAAAAACATATTTGGGTTCAATTTTAAAAAAACTAACTTGCTAAAAACCTGTCTAGGGTTCCCAGGTATTTCCACATAAAATTCCATGTTATGTCGAGTTGCTATGTAGGCTATGACGTACAAAACAGACGGCTGGAGAGACTGATGAACGGAGCAGACTCTTTGTGAAATATAATAATATTTAACGTAATCTGGTGTAAGGAGTCAACATAAAAGCACTCAGCGAAAGTTTGCAGTGGTTTACGATATAAACAAAGCAAGTCATCGCACCATTCGAGACATTTTGGATGAGTATTTGCTAAACTTGTCTAGTCTGACGTAGAGCTCTAATCGTTGAGTACCCTCAGAGAAGCGAACTCGCTGCATCTTCAATGGTTTGCCATACTACGTAGTCAGCAAATCACACCTCTGCACGTGCTTAAATATAGAATGAGTGGAGAATCTGATTTTGAACTGAAGATATATCGCGATTGTCAGTGAAAAGTTTTGTGAGATAGAATGAAAATATAACGAAAGGCGTTTTTTCAGGATACAAATCTGAGTGAAGCAAGCGATCACATACTTTTTTCATGCACTTTCCTGAACGGATAAGATGAGGCAACTTTTACAATTTCGTTTTTGGGAGGCGGAGTCAGAAGAGAGCAACAGAAAGAGAGAGAGGAAGGAAGAAAGACGTCTAAAATTGTGTATTCATTTTTCGAAGAAGATGAGAGAATAAGCAAAATTGAATAAAACTCACACAGTGCCAAGGAAAAAAGAAGATGTCATTGCAGACATTCACAATCGCCTTCATACAACTCAGTTATTATTTATTAAGAATATAAGGTAAATTGAAAAGCAACTATGAAATTTGAGATCAAAGAAAAAATATTCGTCAAAAATTAATAATGGTTGACAATCTGATGAAATGAAAAAAAGATCAAACCGGAATAAGACTACTGCAATTACTAAGACTACTACTGTACATCAAAACAAAAACAAAGAAAAAATGGAAGAACAAATAAGGCATCGAACAATCACGAACGGGTGAGTTTTGGGTTAAATTCGATCTGCCATCTATAAAAAGCCTTAGTAGCTCAATAGATAACATAGACAGCGTCTTGAGTTGAAAGGAATCGTATGAAACTTACCATTTATTCCTCACTCGCTTAAAAGCCACCTTATCAAGTCATTTCCCCCGAATTTAGATTGTAATTATTTGCAAAAAAATAAATTAAATAAAGTGTGTTGATCAGCGACTATCATTTTTATTTAAAATGAAAAAGTTTCCCCTCACTTTCTCACAGGAGAAAATTTCGTTTACTTCGTCTTTGACGCTAAAAAAAGAGGAAAAATTCCTGTAACTTTCCGTCCTTAATCTTTTTTCTTCCCTCTGTTTAATAGACGGACTAAATATCAAAATGGCAGACAATCAATAACAAACAATAATCAAAAGATCTACAAAAATATTTAGATTTGATCCATCAATTACTCCTGTTGGATTCAAACCACTATTCTCTTGATTACAAAATGAACATAGAAGCCAAATGCGCAACAAAGGAATAAGCACTAGAGGCAATTTATTTCTGATTATAAATCATTTGAGCCTGACTTTCGAAATCTTTATCATTTCCTACTCTAAAACGCTTTTATATGTTTACAAATTGGAGATTCCCTGTTTTTTTTAAAAATTTTGTATTATAAAAAACTACCACCGTTTTCAATTAAGTTTATACGGAAAGTTTGGTGTAATTCACTTCTAGGCATGCAGCGCGTTATAATTTGAAGTAAAAAAATCCCTAAAAAAATGTATCAAGTGTTTTCCAGAGCAATATCCGTGCCAGTGTAATTGAAAGAGTTACTCACAATAATAATCTCTGCAAATTGACATAATTTTTTCTTTTTAAATTGGTTGCATATTACCCGGGTAAATTCGCCGATTTGTGTAAAAACTCAACTTAACCATATTAAGGACTGAGGCGTTTATCCCAGTGTTGCTTATTCCAAATATTTTTGCCCCAGATCGTCCTCCAAAAAATGTCAAAACGCACAAAAAGTGTTTGCCTTTCCACGGCCATTTTAAATATTTGAATATGGTTAGATTCGTCTAAAATTGGTTGAAGACAGCTAAAGATTAGCTAAAATTGCTGAAAAATAACCTAAAAAAATGAGCTGAATGTTGAATTTTCGTGGTCTCAAAACATCATGGAGTTACCCCTCGGATGGTGTCACCTGGGGCGGGTCATCCCCCTACGGCGGTACAATATGCTTAGCTTATATGTCCCAAGGCCACAAGTGTGGCTCACATGTTGAGAATCGAACTCGCCACAATAGTTAATGATTTATTCAATCAATTGAACTCATTACAATAGTAGTGTGTTTGTGTAGACTTGAGTATTGCAAAAACGGTGTCAATTGGTAGTGAGTCTCATTTTAGATCATTAGATGAGATTACTTCAATATGTATTGGTTTCAAATCGCATGGGTGGGTAGGGTGTTTTTCAGTGTGATGACAACTCCAGGTGAATCAGAGCCTACGCTGAAAACAACAATTCTGAGGTGTTGAGGTTACCAACGCTATTACTAAACCTCAACTTATGGTAGTGAGTCAAATCTAACGTCCAACAAAATAAAAATACGAATTATCCGTGCAATAATATAGTAAGATATAACAAAAACTCAATAGGTTATATGATTGAATTAATTGCCGAAGATGAAGAAATAAGCAACCATCCTGAGGTTATCCCCCCAACAGGGCAACTCTTCTCTAAAATCTACACTTTGGTCCAGTTGAACCCTGGCAAGTTTGAAACTGAATAAAGCTTCATATGTTCTATTCTCTTGTCTTATTTCCATCATAAATGCAAAATTGTAATGAAGCTATCGGTTACTCTAAGAGTTATTGATACCTTTTCTTTCGTTAATTCATTATATTTGTTTGCGCTTTATTGTTATGTAATATAATAAAATCCACAGTTTATGTACACACATCTCTCTCTCTTATATATATATATATATATATATATATATATATATATATATATATATATATATGTACATATATATATATATATGTAATAAATGGAAGGCGGAGGCTATTTGTGCAGAGGAGCAGATAGAATTACTTGCTATAATTTTTGTTCTCACCACTTGATGGCAGCACTGTTAGCTTCATTTTTCTACTTGAATCGTATGTTTGGCTGATAATTGAAGTGTTTCTAAACTATTTGGGTTACATTGTTCATTCTGCTTGAATGAGTTGCATCGAAATCCATTAAAAGAGCAAACTTGCTTCAACCGATGTATGGCGTAGATAACAGATATTCTCAGCGTAGGGTATCAATACCCACTTGGGTATGGGAAGCAAATTCTTTGGGTATGGGTAGCGATGGAAAAGAATTGAAAAACTATTTATAATGAAATATGTATATATATTGTTAACATATTTCTAGTTACAGTTACGAGATATTGTCTATTTACGCATGCACGGTAAGGTCCCCTCTGATCTGTTGTCAAGTCATATCAAGGCCTCGTAATCAGTTAAATCATTAGAAATGGCTGGATATTTATATATTACGGGATGGGAAAGACCATAAAAGAAAGTCACGCCGATCACTGATAGACAGTTTGTATTTTTGCTTCGTATCCTGTCGTTATGATTTTCTAAAAAAACATATGTTGTTGACAAGACGTGACAGGTGTTGCTTGTGAAACCCCGGCCGTTTGAGGTAGACCGTTCATATTTTATAAGGTACTTATAGATTTTCTTCGTTGAAAACCAAGTTTGTGTCCACATAAGGAAAACAGATTGTTTCTGTTTCACTGAACTACGAGATGTATTAGGGAGGTATACAATCATATTTTTCTATGATATAGTATATGATATAAAATCCATGATTTACGCTCACACATCTATCTATCTATCAATCTATCTATCTATCTATCTATCTACATATATATATACATATATATATATATATATATATATATATATATATATATATATATATATATATATATATATATATATATATATAGGCCGTTTGTGCAAAGGAACAGATAGAATTACTTGCTATAATATTTGTTTTCACCACTTGATGGCACCACTGATAGCCTCATTTTGGGCAGAAGAAATCTGGCCATTTTTTTTTACTTGAGTCGTATGTTTTGTAAACAAGAAGTATTTTGTATGAAAAAAAAACGAATTTTTATCCTGGTAAGTAACATTTCACTTTGACAAACGAGTGCCTAGTTCATGATTAAATGTGCGTTTGATGATAGCATAGACTATGTTTATAAGAAGTTCCAATAAAGTGTGTGTGTGTGTATACACACACACACACACACACACACACACACACATATATATATATATATATATATATATATATATATACGTTTCAAGCATTTTCTATCAGAATTTTACCTTGGAATAGAATATAAGGGAAGTATGTTTGGTTCTGCTTGGTACATTGTAATTGGGACAACTTTGTACGCTGTAATTGAATACAATTCAGAGAGGAGAAAAACAAAAAGCCAGCAAAATAACAAAACAAGCTCCAAGCAAGTCAAAAAGTATTCATAGTAAAGAATAACGTGTAAAGAAGGACCAGAAAAGGCAAAAACCAAAAGATAAGAAAAAAAAAACAAACTAATAACACTGATGAACCCATGTCGCCATGGTATTTCTTGAATATTCACTGGAATACATTTATTATCACTGTTGATACTTGTGTTTCATTGAAAAAAATTATATTTTTCATTTATTACAAAATATCAATTACATTTGTACCCACTAAAGAGAAAACTAACTTACCCAATCAGTTCCTACCAACTATCTCCACGTTTATTACCAACAAACCACGGTTTCCCCTATATATATATATATATATATACATATATATATATATATATATATATATATATATATATATACAACTCTTCACTGTGGCTATAGACTATCCATTATATATATATATATATATATGTGTGTGTGTGTATATGTATATGTATATATATGTGTGTGTGTGTGTGTGTTTGTGTGTGAGTGTATAAACATTCTGCTAAAGACAATATTCAACACATGTATAGGCAGCATAATTAAAATAGTGAATTAACATAACAACAGAATAATCATGAATGGACAATACATAAATTGCAACTGCAGAAACCCTAATGACTGTCCCCCAAAACGAAACAACTATACCCAAAATAATGTGATTTACAAAGTATTGGTAATTCCAACGAAAAAAAGAGAGACTTAAATTCTACGTAGGGGCTTCAATCACGTTTCAAAATTAGATTCAACTATCATAAGATACCGTTTAACAACGGAAAAAACAAAATAGCACCTTTTCATCCAAATACACATGGATTTAGAAAAAATAAATGAGAGACCCATGATAAAATGGGAGTTTTCACAGTAAAAACCGGTGTGTAAAAACAATATCCAAGAGTGTCTAATGGCTTAGAAGAAAATTGCTCATTATGGAATTCATAAGAAGAAAATCATTATCAAACAAAAAATAAATAAATAAAACATGAATTCATTGTGAATTGCAGACACAAGAAAAATTTGTAATGAAATACTACAGAAATAACAACGGTTTTAATGACCAAATCATCAACAAGACTGCATCACTCGTTGTGTGTAAAAAGATGAACAGAAAGAAAGGAAGATTTTTATCATAACATAAAATATATAAAAGATGTAAATTACCATTAAAAAAAATCCAAAGAATAACTAATTATTATCGTAATCTATTTGAAGAATTTTAATAACAAACAATTTTTCTCACAAAAAAGGGGAAAATACTGATACATTAGAGTTGAGGATTTAAATAAAAATGCACAGCGCTAAAGAAACGTAAAAGTAAAATTGAAATAACGGTACAGAAGAAGTAATAATTCAGATTCAAATTAAAAATGTTAAAGAAACAACGTACAAATATGAAGGCCTAAAAAGCTAATGAGTAATCCGATAAGACCATTCCAACCCAAAGATCATAAATTGTGAAACAGATTTGTTGTGTTATAAATAAGCAATTCTCTTCCAACTTTGGAATAGAGCACTCTGGTGGATGAGGAATTGAGCGTAAGTTAATGGATGGCTTAAATTCGGTCCTACTGAACGTTCAGTTCTACTCAGGGCATGGGTAAAATGCAAACCTCTGGGTCTGAAGCGAAGGTTTCAATGCTACATCGTGGAACTGGATGGGATATTTGATAGTCACACTGAAGAGTTGTAGTACAAAAAAACAGCTGTCTGTGGATGATACAATTATCATACACACACACGCAAACACACACACACACACACACACACACACATATATATATATATATATATATATAGACAAGCAAAATTCGTACATAGTACCATAATATCAAATTATGTGTAAAACATAAAAAAAAAACTCTGAAGAAAAAACTCGAATAATCTCAACAGACATTGGGAAATAAATGACGACATTTTTGGAATCCTTGTATATTTAGTGTTTGAATATGTAAAGCTTTCTCGACTATATATATATATATATATATATATATATATATATATATATATATATATATATATATATATATATATATATATGTATATATATAAATCAGGTATGCAATATCATTTACAAATGAAAAATATGAAGATAGTACATCACTGTCCACTTATTATTAGAAACTGATCGATAGACATTCAAATTCTAAGCCAAGTGAACTTAAGAAGCGGCCATAGAATGGTAAGGTGTAAGATGCAAGTAAACATCAATAAAGGACGCAGAAGAATGCTCTACACCAAACTGCAACCACTAAACGTACCAAACCCTTTAAGCTAGAATTGAAAAAGAGATTTAAAATCCTTACTGATGTAAACGACACCAATATCGACGAACTCCACAGCAAAATAACAACCTCTCTAATAGAAGTTGCCAATTTGTTTTAACCAAGAAACACACAGACCATCAGCAAAATCTTAGACAAAACCAGGAAACTCATTAAAAGGTACAGAAACCTCACACCATCACGAACAACGAAGGAAAAATAGAGGTAACTGAACTAAACAAAACAATCAGAAAGAAACTAAGAGAAGACAAAAGAAGGTACACGATACCAATAACCGAAACCACAAACGGCGAGGCTTCAGAGCAATAAACAAGGCTCTCAGTATAGGATAGAAACAAATAACGAGCATATTCGAAGAAAACGGAGACATAACAACAGACAGAGACAGAATTGTCGAACGCACTCAAGAATTCTACCAATAACTCTTCTCTTCAAGACATAGGCAACTAAGCAACGACCAGGATATGCAAGACTTTGACGATCAGTTCGAGGATTTCCCAGAAGTTACACCATGGGAGGTAAAACAAGCTATCAAACAAAAAAAAAGGGAGAGGCACCTGGACCACCATCGATCTAATCAAAAAAGCTGGTAAGATCGTCTACAAAAAAAAACTAGCTAATCCGTTTAATTTGTTACTGGAACAGAGTAAAGTCCCTGAAAACTGGAACACGGCCATCATAATGCTTCTACATGAAATGGAAACCCCACAGCCCTCAACAACTATAGCCCTATAAATCTGCTCAAATGCATTTATAAACTGTTCACAAAAATCATCACCAACCGGATCATTAAAACACTAGATGAGATCCAACCGCGGCAACAGGCTTTATTTGGAAGAGGGTACTTGACCATGGATCATCTCCATTCAATAAATCAGCTGAAAGGGAAAGCAGCAGAATACCAAATGCCACTTGTTGCAGTATTTGCAGACATTCGACTCTGTAGAAATTCCCATGGTCATGAAGGCTATCACACAACAAGGTGTGGACCCTGTATACGTCAAAGTACTGCAACATATATACAATCACAGCAACTCCTTCGTAAGGGAACACCAAAAAAGAGTAAGACAAGGCGATACCAGCTCACCCAAACTTTCCACAGCCTACCTCGAGATGATCTTCCCTAACCTGGACTGGGAAAATAGAGGAATCAGAATAGACAGCAAATATCTTCAGATTTGCAGACAACATCGTTCTTTTCGCAGAGAACCTATACGACCTCAAACTAATGCTAGATGAACTAAACGAAAAAAGCAAAAGGAGTCGGCCTACACATGAACTTCAGTAAGACAAAAGTCATGTACAACAATCACATCAAGAATAAGGACATAACTGTCGATATCGAAGATGCAAAATTGGGGAAAGCAGACCACTAAATCTACCCAAGGCAACGAATCTCCATGAAACGCACCAAAGAAGAAATTAAGCAGAAAATCACCCAAGGATGGCAAGCCTTCGGCGGAGCAAGCTCAACTTTCAAAAACAAGACGATCCCAATAATCCTAAAAAGAAGAGTGTACAATCAATGCATCCTCCCGATAGTAGAGGAAAGAGTGAAAGACAACCGATGGACATCACGACTCACAACTTGGATCCTAAGAGATTGCATACGAAACTGAGGCCGACAAAATACAAGATGGAGAGATGAACTAGACAAATTCAGAAAATACTGGCCCCACAACGCTCATGATAGAGAAGTGTGGTGGATCCTGGGGAAGATTTATGTCGAGTGATGGACGTCAAACGACTGATGATGATGATGATTGATAGAAAACACTAACCTAGAGTGAAATGGAAAATATTAGAATTAACACACATGTGCCAAAATATTGAAACCTCATGTTATCTATGCCTAAATGAGAAATTCGGAACCCTTGCTTTTGCCAATAGGAAAGGAAAAAAACAAAAGTAAAAACAGAATTATTAAGTAGAAAAAATGAAATAGCGTTAAAATGCAGGTATCGCTCAAAATTTCTATTAACAAACAGTGGTCAATAACACAAAATGATCGCCATATATACCTTATTCACTAAGCCAACTTAAAAAACGACCCAATTACCATAATTATCGTAGACAAGTAGAAACAGACCAAACTCCAAATAATCAAATTAACAACTAAGGTCATATAAAAGGGAATTATAACATTGGGAAACAGATTTAAGTGAGAATAAAATATTCTCATACCACAAAAGTACTGATCGATCAATTACATACTGATATAAAAAATGTCGAAAACCATACCATCCTTAATTATTATTCATAACTACCAACAAACACAGCATTCCAACTAAATAGAACAAAAAACATAACAATGACCAAACACTAAACAAAGACTCATATATATAAGAAAAGGAAGATCCTACCACCGAGAAAGATAGACATTCACACCCTAAGATGTCTAGAAGACTAAAATAAACCGAATCATTTGCATTACAAACTCTAAACAGGGCAGAAACATAAACATGTTTGTGTTGCAAATCCCTACTCCATTAAATATACATATATATGTATTGTCGTTTTTGAAAGAATGAATTAGTTATCTCTATTCTGTAAGTTTCTAAACGAGAAGGCCGTAAAGGGACATGGAGAAAAAATAAAATCGACTTCTCAATTGGTGACAAGATAAACAACGTTAAAGAAGTTATCGTTATAAACAGACCAGATATAGGAAGCCGCTGGAGGATGGTTGCATGTAGAATTGGATTTAACTTTGATCCCGAAAGAAGAAAGAAAAATAAGATAGGGCAACAGAACATAACCAATTTTCAAGTACTGATAAAAGACAGATTCCAGGCCTTGTGAAGTAGCAACAGTAACACAATGGAAAGGAGTAATAGCCTGACAAATATAATTAAGGAATCAGCAGAGATAGTAAGACGGGTAAATACTCAATAGTAACAATAAAATTAATCAGAATCGGAGAAATATCGGGAAATCGAGACAGACTTGAAAAAACGAATAAACAAAAGGATGAGAAAAGAAAAAAGAGAAAAACATGATGAAGAAAGTAAATACTATCAGAAAAAGGTATAATTTAAAGCACATCTGAACCATAATCATACTGAAAAACAATAAATGCTTGCATTAAAGGTCAGAACTATCATATTTAAGGACAATATGTTGAGAATAATAGAAGAATACTATCGTACGCATTAAACATAGATGTATCACAAACTGAAAATCCTTTAGATATTAGTGATATCCCAGACATAACAGAAGACGAAGTATTGTTTGCTACAACAAAATATGAAACAGAAAAGCTCCCAGCGAGGATGATATAAAAACCTGTCTTGGAAATGCTAAAGAGAAAGGAGATAATTGTGGCCTTGGCAGCTAATGCTCTATTACAGTATCACCGAATATATATAAACTATTTACAAAAATATTCACATACTAACAGACACTATGGACAAAAATCAGCCAAGCGAACAGGCAGACTTCCGAGGTGGCTATTCAACAAAGGACCACCTACATGCGATATATCAGCTGATTGAAAAGTCTCTAGAATACAACAAACCTCTTTATTTGTTTTTTTCATAGATTATGAAAAACCATTTGACTGTAGAGCATACGTTAGTCTTCAACTCAATGTGAAAACTAGGTGTTAACGAGAATTACATACAAAACTTCCAGAACATATACGGAAATGGCACAGCAGTGATTAGACTACATTAAGAAACCAAGAAGATAACGATAGGGAAAGGAGTGAGATAAGAGGATACAATATCAACTTAGCTATTTCCAACGAACCTTGAAAGCATATTACGGAAATCTGACTTTGATGGAATGAGAATAACCATAAACGGAGAATATTTAAACCACTTGAGAATCGCCGATGACGTTTTTATGACCTCAGAAGCATCGGAAGAATTATAGAGAACGTTTACTGATGTGAATTGGGAAAGTAAAACAGAATGGTTAAAGATGAATGGGACAGAGACAAAAATAATCTTAAACGATGAAGTCCCCCAGAAGACCATGAGGATAGATGGTTGAGGAGGTTGAGCTAGAAGAGGCTGAGTGATATGTTTACATTAGTCAGATAATAGAGTTAAAGAAAGATCATGAAATGGAAATAAAACAACGTGTAAAGATTGTTTGGAAAGCATTTGTTACGAATAGAGACCGACTGAGGAGCAGTTTGCTAATACGCTAAAAGCGTTGAGTATACAGTGAATGCATAGAACTAACTATAAACTCACGGATGCAAGGAATAAGCTTAAGATAATTAAAATGATTAATATTAATCGGAGGGATGACTATAGTGGAGGTTATGATACAGATAATCAAGCAACAAAATGAAGATGGGTTGGACACTTGGCAAGAGAAAATGACAATAGATGGAGCAAAGGGTTAACCAAACGGTAGCCATGGGACAGTAAACACATCAGGGAAAGACCAGACACAAGATGGGGAGATGAAATAGAAACGTTTACCAGTAAGTCGTGGCATGGGTCAGCACAGTTACAGTCGTCATGGGTGAAGATGGGAAAGGCCTTGGTCCATCAGTGTTTTTTTAATGCGTGTTGATGCTGATATATATATATATATATATATATATATATATATATATATATATATATATATATATATATATATTGAAAAAGAGACATCCAAACTAGTCACGCACTCGTGCAGGGTATATATGTATACACACTGATACAAATACTCACACACTAACACATACCCATGTAAATATATGTGAGACTGATAAAAGTTCAGCCGTATTTATGTATGTGTACGTTCCAGTTTCCTCAATTTCAAATCAGTCTAATAATTTATTTTTAACGGCTTTTCCTCGGGCACTTTTCTATTCAGTATTCTTAAAGGCATGAGTTTGCGCTCCCTGCATCATATTTGTCTAACATTTGCCATTAACCACCGCTCAGATATTCTTAATATGCATCCTGTTGATGTCAAATTCGCCCGAAAGTCAACATCCCGAGATACGTCATCAGGAAGTTGATAAATAAAAAACAAAACTGGAAAACATTAACAAAAACAAAGCAAAACATGGACGCCATATTTTTTTCATCGAACACTCGGTAGTTTTTAAAATTTTCATCTCCATTAGGGATCTTTTTCGCTTACATATTTTAAAGAATTTGCTTGCTTTTTTTTAATTCGATCATCTCTGATGTTTGTGTGTAGATACATTTTCTTAGGCTTTGTCATTTTTTTTAGTATGTGTGTATATATTGATTCTATACGTGAATGATACAGTAATTCCTGAGCACAGACTCTGATAAGTTTATGAATGCTTTGATATAAATCACGAGTTTTTCATTGATTTATGTACATAAATTTGTACAGATTATAGATTAATATGCTATGATCTACACACCTACTGCTCTGTCGGAAGTTATTAGCGAAATATTCCTACCCAAATGTTGCATATTAATACATACGCCAACATACTGCCACATCTATCTATCTATCTATCTATCTATCTGAGTCTTTCTACGTTTTCCCAACGTATGTCCACATATATCCTGATTTGTTTGTATTCATTGATCTATCAGAGTCTGTACATATCTATTTGTGGAAACTAGGTGGTAGATTAACTTTTCCGTGTTGGAATTTGTGTAGCGCCTAGTACATATATCCGTAAATACATCAATAAGTCTGCAGCCTTCTGGCGTGAAAGCATTTATGCCACACAAAAATATTTTCGACATAATCTCCCCTCTTGTCGATACACTTAATTCAGTCGTGAATATCTATCACACACACACAAACAAACACACACACACACACTCACACACATACATATATTTAAGAAATGGTCGTAATTGGTCCGACAGCATTGCTACAAAGAAGCGGCTACCTATGAATCGTAGGTTCGATTCTTGCAGCAGCCACATTTTCTTTGTTTATTCTATCTATGTTGTCTAAACTGAATATTGATATTTTAACAGTGTAACGATGGGAAATCATTTCAGATAAGTTTCTATATGATATAACACAAATCATGATATATATATATATATATATATATATATATATATATATATATATATATATATATAGAGAGAGAGAGAGAGAGAGAGAGAGAGAGAGAGAGAGAGAGTTGCCTGGGTGACAGTAATCGTAATTCAGATTAAACAGTAACAAATAATCTCCTGAATACATTCATTCGTATAGAACATCAAATCAATAAAATGTGATTTACACTATTTGCATCTGAAAAGGTATATATTACTGAAAAACTAATGTGATGCACATACAAATAAGGTACTCCCTCAGTTTGACAAGGCTATCGGGTGGACAACCTTCGCGTTTTCCCATGTGGGGAGAGTATGGAAAGGTTGTTTTGGGATCCCACCCTAGAACAATCAACATAAAGCTGGCCATTGGGGAACGCATGAAGAAACTTGAGTTGAGGCCAACAATCTTGAGAAATTGTTTTTTATGTCTCGTGGATGGTCATGGCAATCTGGAGTCTCAGTAAGAATCGTCTTTGCTTGAATTTCATAGGCAGGTTTGTTGAAGGATCCAGGATATGATCGTTTCTCTTGTTTTGCCACTAAGTGAGGATAGTGGCCTCGATGATGTACAAGAAAAGCTAGTTGACAGCTAGGCGAATTCCATTGCACAAACCGAAGATTGGCTAGAAAATGACCTTTAGTGACCTGAAATGGCTTCAACGGTTAGTCCATATGAGAAATAGGTTTTTAACAATTCTTTATATATAATCTTAAGTAGATGAGTAAGCAGAGAAGAGGCACGTGCAAACGAACAGATTGATCGAATATTAGTCCAGATGAATATTTCATTAATCATTGGAGGAGTCCACTTTATATTTTGATGACAATACAAAACTGTTCCTCATCATAATGATCACCCACTCCTAGTACAGAAACTTTCAAATAAGTCTAAAATCTCCTTTAAGTAGACTAAAATATTAGAATGTCGACTATATTTGCGTGTAGTCATGATTATTATAGGTTAAAAAATTAAATTCATGCAAATCACTTGACTCCATCGTTTTTCTTAAAAGAAACTGTCAATACGAAACGGAGTGTTTGGTCACAACGGACCGTTGTGATGTGAATAGGACCTGGTTGAATAAGATTGTGTGGGTTTAAATTCTAAGTACGCAAAAAAAACTTTCTTCTTATACCATTGTATTCAGTCATAATTTTTACGTCATACAAAAGCCGTAGATATGGGTGTATTAATCATAGGGGCGGGGTCAGTGTATCATACTAAAAACTAGTGATAGTGTTACTACTTCTCCATAAAAGATAACTTTTAGTGGGGAAGTGTGTGTGTGCTTTGTGGAGGCGCCTGAAACTTGAACAGAATTAGTTTTGGGAGAAATCTTTTTGCTATTCGCAATATGAAATAGAGGAAAAAATCTTAAAATAAGAACATTTTATTTCTTATATCAAGAACCAAAGATGGGCTAGAGAATGACTTTTGGTTACTGAATGACCTCACAGGTTAGCCTATGTGAGTTGTCAATGTTTATGGATTCTCCATTCAGAATATTGGATTGATAGGCTTCGTAGTTTTTTCGGAGAAGGGGAACAAACAAACAGACAAAGGGCTCATATATATATATATATATATATATATATATATATATATATATATATATATATATATATATATTGTATGGATGAGAATAAAGTCCTTATTAGAAATGACTGGCCTTCATGAGAGAATGGGTGAAAGAGAGCATATCACCGGAATTCCAGCAAAGCGCCATCGAGGCCATACCAGAAAAAATACATGAATTGGTGCCTATGTTGACACAACAGGCAAATTCTACTTTTGTATTGCCAAAAGCGAAGCCAGTTTGATTACAACTGACCAGTAAAAGATGAAATTATTACCCATTTCTTAAAAAGAGTTTCTTTTCACCAAAACGGTATATTAAGTTTATGTCAAATCATTGAATTATTCCGAGACAAGATACTCGCTGGCGATGGAAATTGGAATTCTTGCGATAATCCAAAACGGAAAGAATCGTGGTTAGATAATAGTACATCAGCATCTCAAGTTAAGAATATTTTATTTTGGGAAAATTCACTGCGTTCGTTAGTATTCGAGGATAATGTTTGATAACTAATTGCTGGAACCTGGACAAAATGTTGTTGTACAACTCTACGCTGAACAATTGGCTCGTCTGAATGATTCATTGTAAAACCCACCATCAAGCCAAGAAAGTTCATATGTGCTGTATGAGAATGAATGTTATCAGCGTGCATATGCGAACCAAAAAACGATCACGGAGCTAAGATGTGAAGTTCTCCAACATGCCAAGCATTTTCTAAGCCTGTTACCTTCAGACTATTATCACTTACTCGCAATACAGCCCTCCTTGTCTGGTCAGCAAATCAAACAAGTTCATGATCCACAAACATTTTGCCTAAGAATCCATCAAAAATCAGTATTGTTCTCTTATGATCGAATGCACAATTTACCTGAAAGCTGATGTATGGTTATGTAAAAACCTTGATGATTGAATAACAATGTAACGGATTCAAGTGAATAAAAGATTTTGCCAAAGATTTTCAGGAAACCCGTGCATCCATCTAGCTATTATACATTCACTCTTTTTATTTTTGTAATAGAAAAAATCGTGCAATGTTATCACTTTTTTGTGTTGGCAAATTCATTTTCAAGACAGGCTCCCTTGCATTCAGACACTGCCAGTCGCAGCCGAAAATAAAATCGCTACTAGTGTACACAGAAACGCACGCACACGTTCTTGCATAAGATAATGTATAGTATATACTTATATGAGAACACAATAGTGTTTCTAGAATGAAATATTTTTAGTAGACAAGAAAATAAATCATATATATGTGAGTGCATGTATTTGTGTATGTATAGGTATGTATATAAGTACGTATTAATATCGGAATCTATTAATGCGTATATGTGTCTTGCAGAAATATACATGAATAGAGACAGAGATTTTTATCTGGTTATTAGAATTTATATGTGCATTTTTTCTTTTTTTTTATCGAAATGTGTGTGTATTAACTTGGCAAGCAGAATATAATGCATTTGTTTTGAAGATAAAATGAATTGCGAAAAAAGAACATAGAAATAAATAAAATGAAGTCGATAAAAAGTATTTATATCAGAAACAGCACAAAACAAAACAAAAATATACGAACGTGAAGCCGCAGGTTACAGAATGTAATTAAATAATCCAACATGAATGTGTGATTTTCATCAGTCGTTTCGTTTCGCCATCTTAGATTGGAACTCTTAAAAAAAAAAGACACAAAACTTTTTTCCGTAGATCTTAGTTTGGAAATTCTTGTTTAGATTAGCTTCACGAGAGCGTATATACATAAATACATATTTGCATTTGCATCCATATAAGTGTGGGCAGGTGTATGTATACGTGGCCATTACTTTTAGCTTACATTGAATAAAATAAGTTTTGTATGAAAGCATTACTTCGGAATAAGTTAAAATCAGCTCAGAATTTGGCTATAAAAATGTTTTGTGAATGCAGGTCTGTCAAATAATTAAAAAAAACTATCAATACACTGAAAAGGTTTCTTCCTGTCATATATTCTCATTCAAAAATGTAGACCATTTATTAATATTTTAAGTATACTTTCATACCAATATCTTTTGTATTGTATTTATACTTACTTATAGATATACTTTTATGAAGATGTATGCTCACAGTCAGAAATACAGTGACACATACACGCTTAGTATTATCTCGTGTACATGCGCAGAACAATGACATACTCACAAGATGTGGCAATTGAATACCAAGACTCGGATGATATAAGTCGTACTATTGCGCACATGCGTGAACCACATGGCACATATTGACAAATGGGCGAATATAAATAACTCCTGGAATTTTCTATCCACTCGGGTCTTTCAATTTGCTGTTTCACATCACTAAGTAAACATGTGTCTGACATATCGTAAAAACAATCAGTTCAAAAACCAAACATCGAAGCAATTTCAATTTTCAGAGATATTGAACCGAAATGGATCTTTTCGTATGCTAACTGAAGTTTATAAGGAAGAATGCATATCACGTACACACAGTGCCGGCATTAGCGTTCCTAGCGCCCCGGGTTGGCTGAACTTCGGCGTCCTTCAGAGGTTGCATTAGCGTGTATAAGAAAACAATAGAATATACACTCAAAAATATTAGAATGGACCCATAACAAAATAAAATGAACTCCACCACTTCCAGTCCGTTTATTGGCTGAAGTAGTTTAGATTTTTTCCCAGCAGCGTCTGCATTGGAGCCCTAGCTCTAGATCTCAATCGCTGATCATCTGGGAATCGAGTATTACGCTTTGAAAGACTAGGGCAATATTAATTTTTCAAATACCATTTCCCCCCATTTCATTTTGTTTTGTGTCATAATAAATATCCATTTTTCAATTATTGTTATCCATTTACCTCGTTCGTTAGTCTGTCTGTCTATCTGTCAGTCAGTCCGTCGGTCCCCATCCCTCTGTGTGTGTGTGTGTGTGTCTCTCTCTTTCTCTCTCTCTCTCTCTATATATATATACATATACATACATATATATATATATATATATGAATCTGTTCATTTCTGCAGTTTGAACAATATATATATATTAGTATTAAAATAATCTTAATAAACAAGGCATTTAGTCAATGTTTTAACATTTGACATTTTTCTATCAAGTTAAAAATGCTCAATTAATTATCAGTACAATACAGAGCATTCCAGATGATTAGAGAGAGAAAATAGTCGATGTACCTTGAAACACATGTCGAGTGTTTTCTCTCTATAATCTTTTGTATACGTATAAACACACACACGCAAATTATATATATATATATATATATATATATATATATATATATATATATATATATATATGTATGTCTTTATCAGGTCTACACATGCACACACACAAAAAAAGCACACACACACGAACACATTCCCTATTCTGCCCGTTTCCAGCCAGAAGCAACGCTGGAAAAAGAGTTTCCAGGTGTAAATTCAGAGTTGTCCGTCTGGTTGACCAGTTGGCAACAACGTTGAATAAGAGCTGGAGTGTTGCATTGTCAACGTTTTTCAAAAACCACTTCTTAGAGATTTCTTATGAAGTTAGATGCTGTTGAGAAAGGAAAAAAAGCGTCGTGGACGAAAAGTGCCCACGTTGTGGAACCCATGGAACTGGAAACAATTAGGCGAAAGAAGACACGCCGTGTACAAAAATATTTTTTTCTTTATAATAAGCTGACGAGAGGGATCCTGGAGTTTACAACGACGACGAAGATATTTGGAGCGTATGAGAATACGCGATGCATTGAAAACAGGGACATGCAAAAAGGTGTGCACGGTAAATGATTCGGGAGAAAAACGAGAATTCATGGACGACATCACAATAACAACTGTTTCACATGTCTGAGCAAGATGGGTCCTGGAAACCCTGAATAATGCTGCAACTTGGGCAAGGATATCCTTTAAGGCTAGGAAGTACAGAAATATGGTCATCAAGAAGGGCAGAAAGCTATCAGTATGTCCAGCCCTAAGGCTCGTACATCTCTATACACAAGTTATTTATAATTCTCCCAAACTAATTACACATTCCCCAGGAAAGAGATATATAACATCAATCTAGTTTATAGGATAATGGAACAGTCTAAC
>OY735204.1:67923250-67925750 GCA_963457665.1 Thysanoteuthis rhombus | reverse complement strand
ACTGTAGGATCAGAGAGAAACTTGATATTCTGTTGAAAGCGTTTGTTTCACTTCAAATATACTGTGCTTGACAGCATAGAAAACCCGTTTTCCTCTCCCAAAACGCTAAAAAAACGTAAAACGTAATCTTCGTTGCCCAGCCATACAGTGACCAGAATTTGAGAAGGTGTTACAAAAAACTAATGGAATAAATGTGAATATTTTAAGGAAATGCGTTTTTCCTTGATATTTTCTGCTGAAAGGAGGGGATCATATATACCAAGAAATACGACCAGTTATCAGTCTATTTGTTGATATTCCTAGGTTTAACTTGAAATAAACATTTTCAAAGTTATTCATGTGTTCACACATGTCTAGTAGACGCGTTTCTGGTTGGTCCAAATTACGTTGAACAACAGATATAAATGGGAAGGAAAAGATGTGATGTCATTAGGATGTGTGATGTCATTGATGGGTGGTTTGCATTTTGTATTAGAAAAAAAAGAAACAAAACAAACAACTAAAAATTGTCCCAATACGTCAAAAGTGGCAATTTATGTTTTTTTGAAAATTGAAAACAAAGCTTGGCGAATATTTCCATATCACATTCTTTTATAAATTAGAGAATTGATCGGCTCTAAGACAACTTTCTCTTTCAAATCCTCCCCTCTCCTCCTACTTCTCATCTTCTTCTCTTCCTTGTGCTACTGGTACCACGGACGGTGGACACATTGTTGAGCTTACAGTTCTTGTTTATAAACTTTACACTTTTCCCAAAACAAAAAGGAAGAAACATTATAGAAATAAAGACTTGTTTACAATATCACAAATCGATGAAACATGAAAATTTGTTTTAGAAAGATTAGCACATGTAAATGATTATTAAGATAGCCCCCCCCTTCTCATTCATCAGATGAAATTTTAATCGGTACTGCATGATTTTATTTTTTTGGAAGAATTTCAAATCTATTTTTCTGTTTTGACCTTTTTCGAATTCGATTATGGATATATAAAAAAGGTAATAAAACATGCTCTAATTCACTTTTGCACCCCAAACTTTCAGCATTACGGAAAACAGTTACAATTGTGAATTACAAACTTTCACACCTTCGTTCTCTCAATGTTAAAAACGGTGTAGAAATAGAAAAAAAAACCAAGAGAATTAATTGAAGAAAAACAGATTTACGATTATCTGCTGTAACCATGTCGATTATAAATAGATCTAATCTCAATTGTTGTTAAGTTCCACATTTTTATTCACCTAGAGTTAAAAACAGCGCACAAATTTATAACTTCCCCATAAAAAAACAACAACATATTTTTGGCGCAGATTTTCAAAAACTAATTTGCTGAAAATTAAAAAAAAAAGATCTTGGGATAACATCACTTCAGAAAATAAACAAGCAGGTCTGGTTAGTCCCTCAAAAGAAACTGTCTCATGATTAAAGTCTTTTGATAGCACGCTGAATGGGTTGATCAATTACGAAATTGAAAAGAAGGCTGATTAATGAGCAAGTTACTTCTATCACCTTTTATACGGCATTGATTATTAAAACAGTCCGAATTTTGAAACGTTCTGGAATGCAGCTGGACCAAAACTAAGGGATCAAATTAACTTTGAAAATTGACACCTCCCCTACTGTGAACTTATTTGGGGGTGAGATGGAGTGGAAGAATAAGGAAAGCAACAAATTTTTTTCTAGACATAGACAAGAGTAAGTGTTCATATTTTAAGCTTTCTAATGCCATTGATTTACCCTGTATACGTGATAAATACATACATAGATAGCCAGCCAGCCCCATATAAAAACTGAAGAAAACTATTTTGACGACATTTTGGTAGGTGGAAAGATGGAAACGAATGTAAGACGAAAAAATACCCTTGAAAAATTGATGATTGCAAAACTCAGCAAGGAAGACCACTACATCTACCAAAGACAACGAATTTCCATGAGACCCTCAAAAAAGGGGGAAATTAAGCTAAGAATCACTCTGGAATGGCAAACCTTCGGCAGAGCAAGATCAACTTTCAAGAACCAGATGATCCGAATAATCCTGAAGAGAAGAGTATACAACCAATGCATTCTCCCGATAGTCACTTATGGAGCTGAAACATGGAACCTAACCAAGAGACAGACCTACAAACCGAGAAGTATGCAACGTGCGTATTAGAGAATCATGCTCAACCTTTCATGAAGAGACCACAAGACACTACAGTATATGAGGAAGGAAACGGGTGTCTGTGACATCATAGAAAATATTAAAAAAACTCAAATGGCTCTGGTATGTATATATATGTGGACACATAGCGTAGTGGTTACAGAATTATTGCAAGTAATCTAATGGTTCTAGGTTTAATCCCAGTGTGAGACAATAATAATACTATTAATGCCAAGAGGGGAGTGCGGTCAATATAACCCCGTCGGTTAAATAAAGGGTTCGGTTCGTTACTTGCCCACACCTACCAGATGATACGGCCGAAACGTTGTATCAAAAACAACCAAGATGAGGATAGTCCAAA
>OY735204.1:67775750-67918250 GCA_963457665.1 Thysanoteuthis rhombus | reverse complement strand
CACTCTTTAAGTGCGGTAACTCATCCATTGTAAGCTTATGCAATGCTCTTCCACAGGAATAGAGCACTCTGGTGGATGAGGAGCATCTGTGTAAACGAATATATCGCTTAAATTCAGCCTTACTGACTACCCAGTTCCGTAGTCCAGAGGTAGGATATCGGCGTCGGGTCAGATTTGAGAGTTTCAATTCTGCTTCGCGGTACTGGATGAGATAAAGTCTATAGCCACACTGAAGAGATGTAATACATCCAAACAGCTGTCTATGGATGACACAATAATATATATATATATATATATATATATATATATATATATATATATATATATATATATATATTGATAGATAGAGAGAGAGAGAGTTAGATATATGTAGTTAGATATGTCCCTTACAAAATTATGATAATGATTTTCATTACATATATCATTTGTTTTATCTCTGTATCTCCCTCTGTCCCTGTCTATCTGTCTGTTTGTCAGTCAGTCTGTCTGTCTCTCTTTCTACATATCCATATATCGAAAACTGGAACATTAGACAAGAGGGACCAAGTTCAATTGCAATCAACATGAAAAGGCTTGCATTTCGTCATATTTTATGGTTCTGGATGCTAATGCCCTTGAAATTTTTTCAATAGCATTGAATTGTTGAATGGGGAAAGATATTGTTCTATGGAAAGTTACCAAATCGGTAAGTTAATTTTGATCGTCGACCCTCCGTAAAATCCATAATGGCCCTGTAATCGCAGGAAATATATTAAATACTCATGAACATTACATCTTAAAAATGTAATTTTTTTTTATATCAATTCAGTCACTTATTTTCAAAAAACCGTTAATGTGATATAATTCATTTTCTTCAGTATTTTTCTCCTGTTTCACGTATAAATTGTTATTATGGTACTATGAGTAAATTTTCTCTTGATGGGATCATCAATTGTTT
This sequence comes from Thysanoteuthis rhombus, assembly GCA_963457665.1. NCBI lineage: Eukaryota > Metazoa > Mollusca > Cephalopoda > Oegopsida > Thysanoteuthidae > Thysanoteuthis > Thysanoteuthis major. Next base: position 67,917,313 of record OY735204.1, on the reverse strand, counting down.
ACCATAAGACCATTTCGGTATCATATATATATACATAATAATTAGATAATTGGGTCATCCACAGACAGCTGTTTCGTTGTATTACAACTCTCAGTGTGGCTTTAGACTATCGATTATCTCATGGTAGGATCGAAAACTTCGGTTGAGACCCAGAGGCTGGGTTCTTACCTCTGCCCTACACAGAACTGGTCGGTCAGTGTGGTTGAATTTAAGCGATATATTTACTCATGCATAATTCCCCATGTACCAGAGTGATATATATATATATATATATATATATATATATATATATATATATATATATATAAACAACTAAAGATCCAATAAAGACAAAATTCACACATTGCACCATCATAAAGAATATGTCAAAAGAATATGGCATAAAAACACCAAAGAAAATAACGTAAATTGCATTGACAGATATCGGGAAATAAGTGACTGAAGTGACACAAAATATTTTTTGAAAAGGTTTTTTATTGTTCTGTGTTTGAAGTTTTCTAGACTATATATATATATATATATATATATATATATATATATATATATATATATGTGTGTGTGTGTGTGTGTGTGTGTGTGTGTGTGCAATCTTGTGTTCTAAATTACCATTCGCATAAAAGACATGCATACGAGCACAGTTATGTTCACACATTCACATATTATGGAGCAGTTCGAAATAATGTGGCATCTGACAATATCTTATGGAGAAATGCCATCACTATTACATGAAAAGCGAAGGAGAGGCGTGGAGTGGCATAACCGTTACTAATAAACAATCGGCGAACTGAGCTCGTGTTTTCGTCGAGACTATTTTAGTTCACTTCGCACTATCACCTTTGGGAAAGGCATAGGTTTAATGGTCAGATAACAGGGTAGTTATGCCCTTTAGCCGTGTAACACAATCCATCGACAAAAAAAAAAATTACTGGGAGAAGAATCCTCGTCTTAGGCATTGGGCTAGCAATTCGATTTTGTAAACCTATTTGCTACTGAATCAGCAGGAAAGCAGGCCTCTGCCCTACATGGGGTCTACAGCAATAAACAGGAACAATAAACCATTTTATCTTAAAGAAACGATTGCATCATGCAGAAAAATTACCTCCTGCAGATTATGGCTTGCATCCGAAGTGAAGCTGGAAGCTTGCAGTGGTTCCGTTGAGATGTTTAAAAAAACTTCCCTTGCTATGGACTTATTCGGATATTCATGGCATTTTGGGATTCAAAATCATACCATTGATCAAACAGTTATTTTGCTAAGGATACAATCAATGGAAAATGAATGCATAATCTTCGGTTGTAATTTGTATGACTTCACGTGTAGCCCGGAATATTTTATCTCTTCTTATAATTCCTTGAATGAAAGAATGCATTTCTGATTTTGTTAGATAAACACGTTGAATTGATGAACTGTGTGTGTCATACATTAAACGGAGCTTTCAATTCATCTTCTTCACACATGAACTAAGTGAACCTATTTTGCTAGGAACACTCGTTTTTTGTTAACGAACCAACTGGAAATAAACAATAGTTGTAATTTAGATTTAAAACAGTGTTCTTCTCGTCCAAAAACACTGTACGACACAACAGGCAATTATGACTTGACGTAACTAATGAACAAGGCATATTGACGCAACTTACAAACCAGGGATTTTATGAAAGTTTCATTGTATTCGGTGTCTATTGATTGAGACATACTTTGGTATACCCTACTTTGATTCCCTAACATTATTGTGCTATCTTATATTACTAGTAGGAGAAAAAAATCAATATATCTTCTAAGTGTGGACAAGATCAAACTGATGCCTGCATTCTTCAATGTGTGAGTCCAATACCAATCTTGGTCGTGTGTGATAAGCGAGTACATTTCACCATACACTAACTTCTCCCTCACCCTATCGGAGAATTACTGTCATATGCAATCATAGATAGAGCTGTGACACCTTCCAGAACATGTGCTATTCCTACACTTGTGCTGATATAACAAGACATTACAAGTAGCGCTAGAAGTTTATTTCATCTTGACAAATTTTTCCGTCTGTTGATAAATTGTGATCAGGGAAACTCTGTTTTGTTTCTTTTGCGACTGTCGCATGACAAAAGTTTGTGTAACTCAGAGGTATCCAGCTGCTCTCACCACCCACATGGCTATGTAATCCAAGTGTTTTGCTGATACGACAGAAACGGGAACCAAATTAAAATGCCTTCAAGAAAAAAATAAATAATATATCCGTAATTTAGGTACAGAGTTTTGAAAGGGGGGGGTATCTTCATTAGAGCAGATGCTTCAGTGCCAGATGAACTTTGCCTCAAGAAATGGAATAGCGTCATTCAGTCTAAGGTGCTTTCTTCGTTGGATTCTCGGTAGGTGGTGAGAGAACGAACAGAAGGAAAATTAAGAAAACGATTCTCTTCATTTTTCTCAGATGTCTCTTTGCAAATGGCTTAATGATAAATCTCTTTGTTCAGTTGGAGACTTTTAAAAAATATCCCACCTTTATACATTAGAGCAGATGCTAGAGCCATTGAATGAAACAAAAGCAATAGAAACAGTTAATCAAGCGTTCTGATTTCTACTGAAGCCAACAGGAAATGCCTCCATCCAAACCTCTTAGTTGGATGAAAAATTGTGTAATACAGCGGGGGGGGGGGGGGTTGACATTTAATGAACATACCAAAATATAAGGAAAGAGGTAAACTTATGAATAGGACTGAGCGAGAAATTTATAGACAGTCTGTGTCAGATTGAAGAATAGATATAAACAGAGAGAGAGAGATATGAAAGGAGAAATATATATGAACAACTGAAGAAATACAAGCCTGCAGGGTCAAACCCTACACCTTCTTCTAATCCGTCAGAAGATGATTACTAAAACTTTTGTATTGTATAAATAATAAAAAGATTATATATATATATATATATATATATATATATATATATATATATATGTATGTATGTAATATATATATATATATATATATATATATATATATATATATATATATATATATATACAGGACTTTTCAGTTCAGCTCAGTCGGTAAAAGTAGCCTACTAGCAATCACGTGATTTCAAATCTCAGGAAATGTTAACTCTTTGTATTGGTTTGCCTAAGCGTAACGACACAGCTAAATCATGAATACTTAACTCCCCTAAAATTGGTGAGGATTGTTCTTGTTCTTGTTCCACTTCTTATGGGAAAAACAAAAGTCAGCTTCAAACTTGGACTGGGGTTTAGCGAAAAGGGTACGGATGAACTAGCAAACAAAAATATTTTTTAAATATTTTGGGATGTACTGTTACGTTAGTCTTGGTAATTTTTTGTTTATTTAAAAAGCTTTCAGATATTTCCTAAGATAATCGAATTCAATACAGTAGTACTGATCTGCTAAATTAGCTTGCTAAGCACGGCTGTACGACTAGGCGCGCATAGTGTTTACAAAGTTCAACTTAAATCTTGCACATGGCCGCGGGGCTAGTGCCCAAAATATGGATCAAACTAACTGCATTATCCACTAAGTGATCGCTTATTCACTACTCCGCGCAAAACCCCATGTTTAGCATGATTTCATATGCGCGTTGCATACTTCTCAGTTTGAAGGTCAATCTCTGGGTCTGATCACATATTTAAGCTCCATATGTGACTATCGGGAGGATGCATTGGTTGTATATCCCACGAGCAAGAAAATTAGTCTCCACGTGAACTTTAGTAAGTCAAATGTCATGTACAAAAAGCATGCTGAAGACGGGGTCACAACGATTAAGATCGAAAACGCAGGGCCGGGAGAAGTATATTACTACATCTATCTATGAATCTCCATGAAATACTCAAAAGAAAAAGAAATCAAGCAAAGTATCTCTCAGAAATGGCATCATCATCATCATCATCATCATCATCATCAGTCTTTTAATGTCCGTCGTTGGACATAGACCTCCCCCAGGATTCGCCACAATTCTCTATCATGGGCGTCGCGGAGCCAGTATTTCCTGAATCTGTCTAGTTCATCTATCCATCTTGTGTTCTGTCGGCCTCAGTTTCTCATGTGATCTCTGGGTATCCATGTTGTGAGACGTGATGTCCATCGATTGTCTTTCATTCTTGCAACGTGGCCTGCCCATTGCCATGTAAGTTTTTTTATTAGTTTCTACGATGTCACGGACACCTGTTTTCTTCCTTATATACTGTGCTGTCTTGTGATCTTTCCGTGTGAGGTTGAGCATGATTCTCTCATATGCACGTTGCATACATCTCAGTTTGTAGGTCTGTCTCTTGGTTAGGTTCCATGTTTCAGCTTCATGAGTGACTATCGGGAGAATGCATTGATTGTATACTCTTCTTCTCAGGATTATTAGGATCGTCTGGTTTTTGAAGTTTGAGCTTGCTCTGCCGAAGGCTTGCAATCCTAGTGTGATTCTTCACTTGATTTCCACCTCTTCTGAGGATGTCATGGAGATTCGTTGTCCTAGGTAGATGTAGTAATCTACCTTGCCAAGTTTTGCACTAATCTAGAACAAACTTGCTGATAACGACCGAACTCTTCAATAATCATTTGCAAAAAAACTTGCTTCATGGTTAGTTGACCTCAATTTTTGATGCTACTCGGTCACTCAATGAATGTAAGTGTTCATTTCTGAATGTTTAGACTTAGCATAGCGTGGATGGAAGGAACGTGACGTGAAATAGAATCAGCGGACGGGGTTCAAAGTCCACACTTGGGCTTTCACAAAAGCATGCATCAATAACGTAATTGTGCCTTTCGCGAACAAGCTCCTCATCCACGGACGTTTTGTCGAACATTGAAAGAACAGTCTGACGATTTAAAACAGACGAGACTGCTTCAGATTCAAATTCCACTTTGACTGATGCTTAAACGACTTAAGTCGATAAGTTTAGATAATATGTAACTTTCGTGTAAATAGTTTTCCTTAAGTGAAAAAGATCATTAAATTTGGCCATGTAATGACACATTGAAATACAGTTTAGATATTTTTCTAGCAAAATGGCATCAAACTCTATATAATTCTACATTTGAGGGTAAATTCCTGGATCTGTCATTGAAATTCATTTTGTCCCCTAAAAATGGAATTGCTGTGTCAGTTTCATCCCCAAAAGTGATAGAAAGATTCACTCTCCTTATCGATCACTGAAAGGGAAAAAAGAAATCTCACCCCATTTTGACCCCTTTAAGTGAAAAGAAAATCTCCCTTCTATTCTCTATTTTGACCCCCTGAATGTTTAAAAATTTCCCCTCTCGATTTTGACGCGGCAAAAAAAGAACCCCGCCCTTCATTCTGATCCATGAAAATGTAAGAACCACTTCATTTCGATCACTAAAGGTGGAACCCCCCCTCCATTTTGACTTGACCCCTGGAAGTGGTGAAAAAATCACCGTCAATTTTGACCTTTAAAGAGGGAAAGAAATTCTTCCCTTGATAATGTCCCCTAAAAATTCGAAAAGGAGTCGCCCTCCATTTTTACCCTACAGGGTAAAAAAGGGGAATTCTCTTCCGGTTTTGACCATTAGAAGTGGAGACCCCTAAAATTTAAAAGAAAGACTCTCTCCATTTCCTCGACTAAATAAATAAGGGATTCCCTTCAATTCTGACATTTAGAAATGAAAAAAATCCCCCTCTATTCTGACCACTTGAAGTGGAAAAATTCCCCCATTCTGATGACGTGGGATTCGAAATCTGGCTCCCTATTAATGTCTCTGTCTCGCTTTTCTCCTTAGCTTCCCATTCTCTCTATCTTTCTTTCTTTTATTTTCTTTCTTTCTCTCTCAAGTCCTCTTTCTTTTGCTTTTTTCTCCTTCTCTCTCTTCTTCTCTTTCATTCTCTCTTAAAAAAATTTTTTTTCACCTTTCTCTTAACTTTCTATTAAAGATATTCTACCACTATCTGATCGGGAGTTGACATGACATGATGCCATTGCATCTTTCTTTATCTTCACCTCCTCTCTTGATATATCATGCTGAAGTTGAAATGTCTTGAATTTGGAAGTCTGACTAATTATGATAATAAAGTCAACTCCATTAGATTGACAATATTATAAAATGAAATTTAATGAATATGTGCAAATAATCTGACAATAAATCGACAACCGATTTTAAAATAATGTAATTGGAATTTTTAATCTTAATTTGTTTTGAGGCTTTGCTAAAAAAAAATTCAAACTCTTTGTCTGAACAAACGAAAAACAAATTTCTTTTAATTATTACGTAAAGCTGAACTGATTCAAAATGTTCACTTGAATCGTCATTATTTACTTTAAACGCAAAATAGTAATTATTACGTCATACTTCGATGACTCTTTTTGGATAGGTTTTCAATTTCTTTCCCGGATATTTCTAATCATTAGCAAAATTTTGTTTTATAAGATTTGTTTTATATTGAGAATGTCCTCCAACATTTTCGGTACACAAATACTTTCAAAATCTATCCGTGTTATTTAAATAGAAATCTCAGCTATAAAAGAAGATGAATGGTCCAATATGCTACAGAATATTGTAATGGGAATAGATGTTATCGAAAAGTCGATCAACTATCCGAAACTGATTTGGCAAAAGCCGTTTCCGAAGTAATTGATAAAAATTACAGAGTCCAAGCTGAGTTGTTGAACATCAAATACTTCTAACCACCACCATCGTTTTTATTCATTATCTATAATTAAATCTAAACGAGACAAAATACGACTTAACTTCCAATCCATGAGACTAATCTCAAGGAAAAGGGCGAGTGGGGGCAAATGACCCCTTTTTGTTTATTTATTTATCAGCTTTGTTTTTTTCATGATTTTAGGAAGAAGCCCCATTACGATCTTGTCGCCTCTCGGGTTCAGTGATCATGGCACAGAGCCAAGAAAGTCTCATTTGAATAATCGACGACAATTTTACAAGTGTTGCAGTCTCCAAAGCGACATATCAGCATCATCTTTGAAAGGTTTATCCGATTTCAAGTCACGGCGAAATTCTTTTGAATCTCTGCTTTCAAAAGATAATGTCATTTGTTCTCGCAAACTCTGTCTGTTTCTCTTTCTTATTTTTTATCAGTAGCTTATCTTACCTTATCTCTCCATCTGTTGTCTCTCTTCCTTTAACTTTCAATTTTAAACAACCCGTTGATTTTTATTTTACGATCACGCCCCTCCTTTCTGTTTTGGTATCTGCGAACCCCTTGTGTGTCTCTCTAAATTAGATATACCAGAGCTCTAGGATCTCACAGCGAGGATCGAATCCACTGTCAGCAGTTGACATTACCAGAAACATAATTTTGCATGACTTTGTGTCCCCGCTCTAAAATTACAATCTACTGAGATATGAAACACAGTTTGTTCTTATTCGTTTGTTGCATCAAGAAGGATCATTATTTATCAATTTTTTATTACCTTACCTTTCTTTTCAATATTTTCAGTATTTTTAACACACTTGCCTCATCATTTAATTTGCTTGCCTAATTTTTCAAAAAAGAAATTCTGATCTTACATTCAAATTACTTTCTATATTGTTAAAAATATGCTAGTTTCATTTTTTTTATTTGATTGTTGTATTTTTTAATATGCTTGCTCCGTATTTCAATTGACTTGCCATACTTTTTAATTGGCTTGTCTCACTTTTTGATATGCTCTGGAAAAGCCGTACTACATAAGGTTTAACTGGCTGATAGCATCACCTGATTTTCAAATTGTATATTGAACTTATTTTGTATTATGATTGTTCATTTTCAGTGAAGGAAGTTTCGAAAAACAAGTCAACAGTAGACGAAATTTGGCAACTATTATTTATGCCGTATGCTCAGGCGAATCAACAACAATATATCTATACGAGGGTTCGGTGCCACTAAAACCTTTGTCAGGGTGGGACATGCATTGTTTATGTAAAGAGGCGTGAAGGGGATTTCAGAATAAAGGAGTCTATTTAGTGAGTAAATCAGAAAATATTGAGGCCCTGCGCTGGATTAAATTAGGTTTAGTAAATACAGCAGACCCTGCTTACCAGCTAATGTAGCAGTGCATATCTAGCCAGCGTTTGTGGTCTTCGAGTCTAAGTAAAGATCAACAAGCAAATCATGGTCACTGGAAGATTGGTGCAACACACAATCTTCTTGCAACGCACATATATCAATAATTGTAAATCGACGGTTGATTATTTTTTTGGGTAATAAATACTAGTGTTGAATCTATTATTTCGAAACACAAGCTACACAAACAAATACCAATACGTTAACGGCTCTCAAACACTTTTATTGTCGACGGACGTTTCGCCAACAAACAGTAGGAAGACGTTTCGCTAAAAACCTTTAAATCGAAAGGTTGTTTCGTCGACAGGGCTTTTCGTCGACTGACATTCTGCCAGGAACCTTTTTGTCGAAAAACATTTTTGCCTGAAGGATTCCCTTTGTATTTTAGGTTCCACTCATGAATCTGCATATCTATTGTCTTGAAATATTGAAATTTCATATTGCAAAAAAAAAATCAAACCCCCTAGAGGCATGTTGATTGAAAGCAATTTTTATGCTATGTCTTTCTTTTAGTTTTTTTTCCAGTCGACCGACTTCGTTATCTTTATTCATCCATTGCGCATAGAAAGGAAACAAACAAACAAAAAAAAAAAACAAGTCTGGTTAGTCACTTGATTGAAACCGTCGCGTGAACAACGTTTTATTGGCAGCAAGTTATGTTGGGGTAGATCAATTGAAAAATTGGAAAGTAGAGATGATTATTGAATAAGTGACTTCTCTCGCCTTTTATTTGGAAGTGATCACTCAAATCCCCGAATTAAAAGTAAAGCACAAGTATAAATGCTACTGGGTACACACTGGAGGGATTGATTTACCAGAAACATAAATGATATTGAAATAAATTTTATACGCACACACATACATACACACACTCTCTCACACGCACACACACAAACACATACACATATATATGTATATATTCATATATATATATATATATATATATATATATATTTAATAATTGTGTCATCCACAGACAGCTGTTTCGTTGTATTACAACTCATCAGTGTGGCAATAGATTATCCAATATCCAGTACCACGAGGGAGGATCGAAACCTTCACTTCAATCCCAGTTTCTTCAATTTATATATATATATATATATATATATATATATAAATATAAATATAAAACGTAAAAATGATAGGATCATTAATGTATGAATCAACAGTAAGGAGCCTAAAGCTATTTTATTGGGTGATTTGAATAATTCAAGTATCTTAATATCTATTTTTTTTTCAAGTCTTAACTCGAGTCAATCTGTTCTTATGTATGATCAGACAAAGTCTTGATAGTAATAATGACGTAATATTCATTGTTATGTCATAATAGAAAGGTAAATTAACCAATGAGATGTGCAAGCGCAAACAAAAAGGGAAGAAATTAGCATATATGCTTCTTATATGTTGAGATATGAACATTCAAAGGATCAATAAAGAAAGTACGAAGTACCGTAATTATCAAAATGGACGCTGGCATCATTTGAAATGGAAAGAAAGGGACCGCACATTTGAGTGAATGTGCAAATTCAGATAGAAAGCAGTGTTAAGTATTCACAAGGTGGTGGAAGAGGAGGAGAGAGAGTAGGTGATAAGCGATTGAATGGTTTCGCGGGAAATTGGAAGAATTCTATAGAAACAGTAATGGTGTGAAAATTAACGCTGAAAAATATCGAAGAAAAATAACCAATGAGTGTTGCCATCAGCGGATATGAATGTAAAGAAAAAGGTGGAGAGGTCACGCCTGGTGCGTTGTAGGTTTTTAACGATGGGCGGGGAAATTCGACAATGTAGAAACAAATGACTGTGAATTCAGCAAGCGACTTTAAAATAATATTGTTGAACAGTGGAAAGGGAATGAAAACAAAGAGATGAGACAGTTTTGATGGATATCGACGCTTCGAACCAGCTTTTGATCTATCGGCGATGAATTTATGAGATAACGAGAAAATGTTACCTTTTGTGTTGTTATATGGTTAAAAATCCTTTTTTTCAAATTCATGATTTATATTTGTCTTTGTTAAACACTTACCGTGATTGAGCCGTAGATAAGTTTCCAGTCTAGGAATCGAAAGATCAAGAATTCAAATCTTGATACGGCCTATCTGCATCGAACTATTTACAAAGTAAATGGATGTCAACTCGTGCCATTCAAGAGCACTGTTACTCACTCAGTACAGATTAGTCAAGCACAAATCTAAACGTTCATAGGAAGATCGTGTTGCGCCGATGATTCTAATAAGGGGAATTTTACTTGTATTTAAGTTGCTGGCTTTTAATTTCGACATTCTGTAAATTGGTCGCTGGTCTGTTTCTCGCCAGTATATTCGTCGTTGGATCAATTTGCTGGTGGAACAATCTTTCACCAATCCCAAGGATTGTTCAAAATTGAAAAAAAAGTTTTTCAAAGATTTATAGGAGAAGTATAACTGTTGAGAGATTAAAACATCAAAATGAGACTAAAACTAAACAATAAAAACAAAATACGACCTTGGCTAGGACACTGACAACTTACGCTGGTGGAAATTATATAACTACGTTTGATACGTAACAGGGTTTGTTGATTATTTGATCTAGCTCAAAAACCGCAAAATTTGGGCATTTAATGAAAGTCGAACTCACAACAGTAACAACTGTCTTTTCAAGATAGCTGTGGTAATCTAATTGGTTAACGCATAGTTCAAGAAAGACGTAGGTCAGAGAAGTATAAAATGTGAGTCTCGGCCAAAGCTATTTCTTAATTCTGGAATCCCGCAGTTTAATTTAACTGCCGAACAATAGGAAGGTTTAAAAACCGCGACGAACGACGACAAAAGTATCTGCTGAAAACTAGAGAGAAAATACTCGGTTTCGGAATCTGGAAACTACAGTTCAGTAACATTTCCGATTACGTGACGTGACCGAAGACAGACACGCAGCTTCTACCAAAAGAAGGAGGCAAGGTATATTTAGAAGCAAATTTTCAAGCTTTTATTTTCTGTAAGTGTCTGGCACTACGGCATAGGGGCACACCAGCACATATGACAGAGCAGTCTGATTTTCTTGTTTCTCCTTTCTCTCTATCGCTCTCTTTGTTCAACACCCTGAATTAAAGACGCTGCTATGAGACTGAGAAAAAAAAAACAACCAGCTCTTAGAAACCATTAACCCAAACTATCATCAAAACTCTCAACCTACGTCTTTTCCAGTTTTTAAGTTGGTCTGCTTGGCTATGCATGTTTAGCTATGTATGATGTATCTATGTATGTATGTACGTATCTAGGTAGTTAGGTAGGTAGGTAGGTATATCTGCATGTATCACGCGCACAGCCAATACCAATCGAGATAAGTGGCTGAAAATTTGAACATTTTCTCTCTATTATATCTGTTTTCAGGAGATTTAACCCTGTTTCCAGTGTACACGTGTGTGTGTGTGTGTGTATGTGTGTGTGTGTGTTGGCGGTATATAAGTTTCAATGTATAATTTATGCTCAGTTTGTTCCCGTAGTTTGTGCCGACAGGGTCTCACGTTCTCCTTTTTCAATTCAGACTTTTCTTTAATGATAATTGCCTAACACAAAGTGAGAGAAGTAAATGATTTATTGACCAATCGTTTTCCCAATCAAAAAGAAAATGTCACCTCCGAAAAAGCATGCTGATAAGGAGTCGTTAGTCACGTGACGGTCTCTATGGAGCGACTAACCTGACTTGTTTTTTTATAACAACTGTTCTCCTGACCACTACTTATACTGCTGGAGATGAAAAATGGCCCACATGTTTAAGACCACAGCTTGAGAAAAGAAGACAGATTAATTTTTTACAACATTCCCCTTTTATTCACTTGTGATTGGCTATCAAATAAAAGTCAAACACCCATGATGATTCAATTATATAAAATGATGAATAATTGAAGTGATTCCCTTTTCTGTTAAGTGAGATTACACATTTAACGAAAATAGAGACTGATCGGGAATACTAGAACACGGACAGCACGGGCAATCCGGAGCACCTATTTCAAGGAGATGGTTAACAAGGTAGTTTTTCAACCCATTGCAATGCAAATGAACCTAGTATTCACCTGAATGCTCTCCAATTTTCGCCTTGTGCCAGACTAAGCTTATCTTAATAAAAACGAAAAGAGAAAGACTTTACTATGGTGTTTGAGGGAGTTGCGTACTTCCAACTGTGCTCAGGCCAAAGTGAAGAGCCAAGTTAAAAAAGCCAGTTATAATCATTAAACTACAATCGGTTTCATCATCTAAAAGACAAGGTTTCCATTTGACAATAACGAACTGTGATTAAGTTGTTTGCATGAGTTAATCTCTCAGTTAATACACTACGACTAATTTCAGAAAGTCTTCACGAGAGAGTATTTTAGAAACAACAAGAATTGATAAGAAATTTAAGTGAAAAACATTGCATTTAGCACAATGACCATTAAACCTATTAGTAACAGACTTAATCACTCGTTTGATTTATATCTTTTAACTGACTCCAAGAAGAGCTCAGTGGATTCCGTTCGAAAATGCTTTGTGTCCAAGTAAAGGTCATATGAATATTTTAATAGAAATACAGACGCCTGTCCGACTTCCATTTTGTAGCCTTTTTTTCGGAGATAATAAATCTATTATAATCTTAGTCTTGCTCAAGGCCAAAATTGGGAAGCATTGAAGTGACCAATGGTCTCATATTGCAATGGATAGCAAAAATACTATGTTAACCATCTTTCTAAGACAGGTGCTTATTCATATTTCTCTAAATATTTAGGCTTCGTCTAGTATTGAGAATTTGAATTAGACATCAATTTGTATTGCTAAATAATATCCCGTATATCATATTTTGTACATATTTATGTTTTGCTCATTCAACCAATAGCTTCTTTAAAGAAGAATGTCAAAAAAATATATACAGAATGCATATAAATACATATTTTAAACGGATAGATGTATATCACTAACTAGAATTTATAGACTTCAGGGAGGCTTCCGATGTGGAAATTCCTATGGTCATGAAGGCCATCACTTTACAAAGAGTAGACCTTGTATATGTCAGAAGACTGCAACATATATACAGACGCAGCAACCCCTTTACCAGGCTACATAAAGACTCTGAACCCTCCCAGCTCCGAAAAAAAGTAAGACAAGGTGATACCAATTCACCCAAACTCTTCACAGCCTGCCTCAAGATGATCTTCCGAAACCTGGACAGGGAGAAAAGAGGAATAAAAAAAGATGGCGAATATCCAAGCAACTTCAGATTTGCAGACAACATCGTCCTTTTTGAAGAGAACCTACAAGACCTCCAACTAATACTAAATGAAGTAAACGCAGAAAGCAAGAAAGTCGACCTACACATGAACTTCAGGAAAGCAAAGGACATTTGCAACTGTCACGTCGGAAATAAAAACACTAAGATCAAAATCCAAGACACAGAACTGGAGAAAGTAAGCTCTACATCTACCTAAGACAACGCAACTCTATGAAATGCACTAAAGAAGAACTCAGGTGGAGAATGATTCTAGGATTGCAAGCCTTCGGCACAGCAAGCTCAACCTTCAGAAACAAGATGATCCCATCATTCCTAAAAAAGAAGAGTATACAACCAATGTATCTTCCCGATAGTCACTTATGGAGCTGGAATGTGGAACCTAACCAAGAGACTGACCTACATGACAGACTGCACGCATGAGAGAATCATGCTCGACCTTACATTGAGAGATCACAAGACAAAGTATATTTGGGAGAAAAGAGGAGTCCGAGACATCACAGAATCCATCAAAAAACTTAAATGGCAATGGGCTGGCCATATTGCAAGAATGACAGACAACCAATGGCCATTACGACTCACTATATAGATCCACAGAGATCACATGCGCAACCGAGGCTGGCAGAATACAAAACTGAAACGAACTAGACAAATTCAGGACGTATTGGCTCCCTGTTAGAGAGATATGACGAATCATGGGGAAGGTGCATATCCAACGACGGACGATAAATCTAAGTTTTAAGATATTTTAACTCTTTGGTTTCGAAATTTTTGTTTTAATATATACTTTTTAACAATATCAGTTTAGTATTTCCATGTAGGTTCCAAAGCTATCACTGTATTCCTAACATATTTCTAGATAATTTTTACTTTGAAAATTTTGATATATAAATTTAGAGGTTATGTTATTGTTACAGCAGATTTGCATGTTGTAAGTTTCGTTTACGTGGAAGATAACATCCATGCAGACTAAGTACCCTCTTGAGAGCATAAACGACGGTTTAATGTTCCTAGTTGCAATGAGGTTGTCAACTGTTTCTATGACCTATTGCAATACCCTCTCACGTTTTGGAAAGGATAAATAAAACTTCAATATCCAAAGATTTCATGAGAACAAAGTGTCGGCAAATGATTCCTTTGCCTAGACGTTGATGATCAGGTCAGACGGAAAGTCACTTCACTTCCAACTCATTCTATTGTATTTATTTTGAAGATTCATAAACTTAAGTATGGCAGGATACTTTTTCCCCATTTATTATTCCTGGGGACGTCACTTATTTACGGAAATGTCTCCTTAGTACCCCTCAAAATACTCCCCACCCTTAGGACGTCTAACACTCTACCTCAGCCTCAAAATGGTCGGCGAAATCCTCTCCCTAGATCGCCAACAGGTGCCTCATTGCGTTCTCCTTGATTTCGTCCACGGTCTGAAATCTCATTCCTTTCAACGACGAAAAAGCTGAAGTTATCGGGAGCCAAATCTCGACTGTAAACAGAGAGGGCGACGGATAATGTGATGTTTTGTCAAAAAAACTCCGCACGAGTCTAAAAGAATGTATGGGCTCAGTCATTGTTAATGCAACGGTGACACAGTAATCGAGCTCAGTCAATGGTGTCTCAATACCGACTGAGAAACCCCACGGGGTAGTATATGTTCACGCATGTGCAGTGAGGTCCTCTATGACTAGTTGTAAAGTTACATCAAGGCTGTGTAACCGGTTCACGAGATATTCAAATGATTGCTTATCTTTCGAACAGACCACCTACGCACTCTTTGTTAATAACAGCTATTGTTGATAGATGTAATTCAATAAAAAAAAACTTCTGATGAAGAGTAAATGTTGCAATAAGCATCAACTAACATATCACTTGTGATTGTATCAATTTTCTTATACTGCAAAAGGTTGTGCACAAAAAATGTGAAGATAGTTTATCAATTTCTTTTCAAAGCTTTTTTTCTGAATATTTTTGTGTGAGTAGGTTGAGATAGATAGATAGATAGATAGATAGATATATCGATAGATAGATGGATAGATCGATGGATAGATAGATTGGTAGAGCCAGACTGAAGTAGATGAAAACATACGGATGGACAGACTGAGATAGCTAGAAAGGCAGACGAATTAAGGATTCCATAAATCCATTAAAAATCGCTCAATATTTCACAAATGCATTCACACATCGTGACTGCATTAGGTACATACAGCTTGCGTGGGATTCATCTCCGGGTGGGAAAAAGAGTTTGTCTTCCTGTGTTTCTAGTTAATTAAATCTTGTCGGGTTCACCGCTTCGTACGAATTGTATGTCCGTGCGTCGGAATGCAATATTATCGAAGTAGACCTTTTCATTAAGCCGAACTTATTATTTAATAGACGGCTGATATTTTGCACTCAAGGGAGAGGCAGTTTCATTAATATTTCAGTCGTCCCTTTCTACAAACACGCCTTTGTTGCTGTTGCTATTGTTATGGCTTTTGTCATTGTTTTTTTGTAATACTCTTTCTTCTCTCCATGCTCTGATCAGCCTTTCAAATAAATTTGCCTTTATTGTATTTGCACTTCTTTGTTGTATTCTCCTTTAAATCTTTTTACATTTAGTTACTTTTCTTTTTCCTTGCTTGTTTTATGATTATAGTTTATGAATATTTATTTTCATCATTTTCTCTCTCATATTTCCTCCAGCATCGCATCCTTTTCATTCGGATATGATTGATAGTCATATATAAGAAATAGAGCTCATTCTTTTTCAAAATCTTCTTCTTCTTCTTCTTCTTCTTCTTCTTCTTCTTCTTCTTCTTCTTCTTCTTCTTCTTCTTCTTCTTCTATCACTCCAACCCCTTCCTCCTTATCCTCTCCCACCTGCCTTTCCTATTCTTTTTTTCAATTTCTTTGCTCCTCCAATCTAATATTTTTCAATGAAAACAATCCCTGTTTTTTGTTCCTCCCACAAAAATTGACGCGAGAGAAGTCATAATCTTCATGAGCAGTCACGTCTTCACAAGACTTAATTGAGACAAAATACACATTAAAGGATTGTATACCGCCACAAAATGGCTCTCATTGCTTTCAGAGCACGTAGCCGTGCATAAGATATAGCTACCCAATTGTACTGCAACATTTCAGGCGCTACCAGTGATACTAAGATTGGCTCTAAGTAGCACACTACTGATTGTGATTCTATTGGTCACGTGGCTACGCCATCTTAATGTCGTCAGCTCAATTTTTGCCCGTCGAAAGGTCGAATAAACAAGCAGAAAATATGAAGGGAAATAACAAAAAATGGACGATAATGTCACAGGTTATCATCTAAATAATTTCCACTGTTCTATTCACCATTTTTTTTTCATTTGGTATCTCATTGCCAAAAGGCTAATCGTTTTTTAATCACTGATCACGAGTGCTGAGATCAGGAGAGGGTTGCACACACATACTTTTTTTCTACAAACTGTATTTATATGAAAAATATATCAGTAACAATTTTACCTTCTTACCTTCTTCTAAGCACAATTAAATCTCCGATTGACTCGAAAGATTTGACGTTATGATACTCGAGAGTCGTCAAAAAAGAATGTCGAACGATTTAGATTGATTATATGTAAACATCGTCGGAAGATCGAATCGGGCTTATTGTCATTGTTTCACAAATTATTCTGACAATTGACATCGTCCTGCTTCTCTTTATCATGACCATTCAACCGATGAAGGCTTCCAAATGCAGTGATAGTACCAACGAATATGGATATATTGATACGTCACATGACAGAGTTAGTACCAAGCAGTCAAACAACAAAGACAATGAACGACGTCGCCGTTATTGAGCAACCATAGCCATCAAAGATGGCAAAGGGTCCATACTCTTTATATATATATGCGTGTTTGTGCATGTGTTTGAGTGCTTATTTGCTTGTGTGTACAAGTGTTCATGGCCATACTGTTTTGTTTACAGATTTGAAAATTGGCATCATTATTCCACTTGACCCTTTCTAGAATATTTCTTACTTATCTTAATGTTTCTAAGCGTATTTTTAAAAAAACTCTATCATAGACGTTTTTAAGTGGGAAACGTCAGTGATATCATAAATAAAATTTATTCGGCCCATATGTATTTTTCCATATTTTTTGTTTACATGACTTTAAATTACGACGCTACTGATGTTCACTTTTTGACTGTGATGGCGAGTCTACTTTCACTTTATTCTCTCTGTTTTGTTTTCTGTGAAATCCAATCACAGATACAATAAAAATCTTAAATCCTTACTGGTCTGAAACTCTTTTTCTGTAAGATCAATGTGAATTCCCTACTTTTTCCATGCAATGTAGATCGAAAAAAAAGAGCGATGTATCGAGAAATGGATATATAGTGAATTGAATAATTATAAATTGCGTTCTATTATGTAGAAACATT
This sequence comes from Thysanoteuthis rhombus, assembly GCA_963457665.1. NCBI lineage: Eukaryota > Metazoa > Mollusca > Cephalopoda > Oegopsida > Thysanoteuthidae > Thysanoteuthis > Thysanoteuthis major. The sequence continues at coordinate 67,899,653 of OY735204.1, read as the reverse complement.
CATCTAAAATGGGCTCCCATTGCTACATGGTTGATGTATCACTTGGCCTTGGACAGCATTTCTTAATAGATAATAGTTGCATCGAAATAAAAAAGAATAGATCGGGAATAGATTCAAATCAAATTATGCCCCAAACAAAGTAAAGTCCCAGAAGATTGGAACACTGCAATCATAATGCTTTAACATAAAAAAAAGGAAACCCAAAAGACCTCAACAAGTACATAATTATAAGCTTACTTAACTACATATACAAACTTTTCACAAAATTCATCACCAACCGAATCACAATGCACTGGATGAAAACCAGCCACGGAAGCAAGCTAGCTTTAGAAGAAACTACTCGATCATAGACCTCCTGCATTCGTTGAATCAGCTGAAAGAAAAGGAATATAGAAGCAGAATATAAAATGCCACTTGCCTTAGCATCTATCAACATGAAAAGGCCATTGACTGTGGAAAAACCCGCGGTCATGAAGGCCATCACCTTTCAAGGTGTAGACGCCATATACATCAGAGAACTGCAACATGTATACAGTTACAATCGTCTTTTTATCAGGCTACATAAAGACTGGGAAAATAAAGGAATCAAATTAGATGGTGAATATCTGAGCAACCTTAGATTTACAGACGACATTGTCCTTTTCGCAGAGATGCTACATAACCTTCAACTAATGCTAGATGAACTAAATGAAGAAAAGAAGAAAGTCGGCCTACACATCACCATCAGCAAAACGAAGATCATGTGCAATAACCACGCCGAAAATAAGAACACTAAGATCAAAATCGAGGACACAGAAGAAAGTAAACACAACATTTACCCAGGACACCAAATCTTCATGAAAACCTTGAAAGAAGAAGAAATCAAGCGAAAAATCTCGCTAGGGTTGCAAGCTCAACCCTCAGCAAGCACAGCAAGCTCAACCCTCAGAAACAAGATGATCCCATCAATCTTAAAAAGAAGAGTATACAACCAATGTATTTTCCCGATAGTCACTTATGGAGCTGGAACATGGAACATAACAAAGAGACAGATCTGCAAACTGAGAACCACACAACGAGCATATGAAAAAATTATGCCCAATCTCAAATGGTGAAATCACAAGACAGCTCAATATATCCAAGACATCATAGAATCCATTACAAAACTCAAATGGCAATGAGCAGATAACCGATGGACATCACGATTCAATACATGGATCCCAAGAGATCACATGAGCAAACAGCGCCAGCAGAATACAAAATGGAGGGAAGAACTAGACGATTTCAGAAAGTATTGGCTTTGCAATGCACACCATAGAGAAGAGTGGCAAATCCTGGGGAAGGTCTATGTCCAACAACAGACATTGAAAGACTGATGAACGAGATGAGAATTTGGGTGGAAAGCACTTGTTTGGGCCTTTGCATTAGCGGCGGCTCTTTAGATCAATGCTACGTTGAAGCAGTTACCCTATCGGTCACAGATTCGATTCCTGCAGCAGTCCCATTTTTTTTTAATGCTTATTCTATTTACATTGTGTATGGTTAAGTAATTCATTACCTGTGTAGAGACGGGAGATCATTTCAAATCAATATCTCTACATAATATAACGTAATTTATAATCATATATATATATATATATATATATATATATATATATATATATATATATATATGCGTGTGTGTGTGTGTGTGTGTGTGTGCGTGCGTGTGTGTGTGCGTGTGTGTGTGTGTGCGTGTGTAAGTATGTATGTAGGCGAGATATATACCACAAGTTGTATATATCAATCTGAAAAATCTTCATAACAACAATGCCCAATACTGAAAGTAGAGACAATATATCGATTGAATACACATATTTTGTCTATGATAATACCCCCCCTTTGCTTTATTTAATTCCTAGGTCGTCTATCCATCCCTCTCTCTCCCTCCCTCCCCCCCCTCTCTCTCTCTCTCTCTCTATATATATATATATATATATATATATATATATATATAATGTATATATGTATATGGAATTTGCATGTTGTAAGATTCTGTTGTAAGTTTTTGTCGATTGCTTTAAGTGTCCCTGTGGCGTAATTTAGTGGTTTGTGAACATTAGAACTTTTCTCTTTTTCATTCCATTTTTCTATTATCAAATGTATTCAAGCAATTAATCAATTAATTAATTGAATGATTCATATTCAATCAACTAACTAATAATTGAATACGCTGAATATATCAGTGTCCTGAGCGTATTGTCAAGTCTGGGACTTTTTGACTTCATCTTGTGCTTCTATTATTAGCAGCTTACTAAAGTAATTACTTCTAAATAGTATTTGAGTATTATCTACAAGTGTTTTGCAAATGGGAATAGTATTGCAAGTTGATCTGAGAAGTGGCAGGTCGAGCGTCGTGAAAATATTGTACATGTATGTCGTATATATGAGCGAGGTAGATTTCTATGAATATACTCTAGCAGGGATATCCAGAGTGGCCTGTGAAAATTGAAATAAACTAAATTTTGTAAATCAAAATACAAAACATATTCGCAGAAGTAAATATTTTTGGTTTCAATCCATAAATCCGTTGATTTTTTTTGGAAAGTGACCACCTTGAAAGAACGGAGGAAAAAATAACTGTCTGATTGTCAACCAAGAAACAGAATTTACCGCATTATTCGGGGGCCTTAATTTCGAGAGACAGGCGAAAATTATAAGCACGATGATATTATAGCTTCTTTGTAAACTCCCTTTGAAAAAATTGAATATTTAATTATCTGAAAACTGCCAAATTTCAGTTGTGTAAATAAGGTGCAATGGATGTAAAGCTCCAAAAATAAATAAAAGGATGATTTGTTATTTTCCTACGTATCTGATATAAGAAAATAATTACTCCATTTGGAACTCACGGTAGTAAACATCGTGAAAACACCTAACGTAATGTAGGTCGAAAAGAATTAAAAAAACTGCTAAATAATCCCAAAAGATCATGAAAGTAAGCTTGAAAACAGAAATGTAGAATTGTGTTTTTCATATGAGTAAATGCGACGAGAAAGGCCGTAGAACATGTGTAAATAATAATTATGTGGCAATAAATCTTTATCACATTTACGAGACGAATGATTTGATGAAAATCTGACGGAATTATTATTTATTTTTGGTGTTTAGAATCAGATATTTCCGTCTGCAGAAAGGTTGTGTACACTGTGTAAAGCAATAAGACGTAATACATTTACGAAATTGTTTTGAAACGCGCATGAAAGTAATTACCTGAATAAGATGTGTTCCGTCTGAATCGTTGTAATTTTTTAAGTAATGTTCCTATGATAAATGTTTTTGATTAATTTCATTTTGATGAAAGTATTTTTGTACGGTCCACTGCAAAAAAGCGGCATCTCCAATGTAATTGAAAAATGGTCGATCACATATCACTTTATTTACCATGTCAACGAATTTGAAAAGTTATATATATGTTCGGTCGCATCTGTTCGTTCGACTGTCCACATGATATCTCCAAAAGTACTGAATGAATTTCAATGGCATTTTTTGAAAGGATGGGCGGTAAGGAGAGGACGCGGCGAGACTTTTGCGCAGGTCTGATTCAGAATTACTCTTCCGTATTTTTTTGATTACATTCATGCATACGCTCATTGAGTGGGAAAGAGGTGGCAAATTTTTTGAACAGAAACAGGGATTTTTTGTTGTTGCTTTTTGCCGTTTTTCGAAATACTTCTATACAGACGATCATGACTGTCCAGACTACAAGTTATCATCAAATATGACAAGAAAATGACCTGAAATGACCTTCAAAATCAACCTCACATAGTTTATGTGAGGGGGCAACCTCTCCCCAGTCTACTTCGAGAATATTCGGCCGATATGCCCGATAGTTTTAAAGTGAAAGAGGCACGGACAAACACACAAAAGGCTCAAATATTAGTAAACACATGCTCACACGCATATATATATATATATATATATATATATATATATATATATATATATATATATATATATATGTATGTATGTATGCATTTATATAATTATGTAAATATATATATATATATATATATATATATATATATATATATATATATATATATGTATATATATTCACACACCTCCATACAAATTGGGACGAATGCAGATGTACGTGTGAATATCTGTCTGGTAGAAAGTTTGCCACTGATAGCTATTCTCACATTAAGCTAAATTATTAGACTATATTTGATTTACGACGGACATCAAGCAAGAGAAAATAATTCAGTATGATTTTGAAGTGCGAAAATCTCACATGCTCACTTTACAAACATCTTAAAGACGCTAACGAAAGGCAAAAGGCGTCAATGAATTTGCCTTTGATTCCTCTTCCATCAAAACACGGGAAATGGCGCCTATTTTCTGACAGAAATGGACGCATGCGCAGAAAACAACAGAAAACAAATTATGATTCCACAATAGATACGGTAAAAGAGAATTGATTACTGAAACAAGAGTCCAGGGTATATATTTACATATGTTACTGCAGTGCAACTTAGAATATGTCCATTGACAAAAAAAGAGGTAGTCGATTGTTTTCCAAGTTTTATTGTTTGCCTATAGAAAGTCCAAATCCTCTCGTTCGAGCCCCCTCGGCTACAAAATCTGGGCGGATTAGTTAGGGTTATCAAGTATCATAAGTTACTTTTTTTTACCGAGTTCAGGTTATGTTGTTAAACTCATAAGATAATTTTTCAAAATAATCATCAGCAGCAGCAGTCTTTTAGCGTCCTCGAAACTCGCAAGATCTCTCTATCATGGCCGTCACGGTACAAATACCTACTGAACTTGTTCAATTCGTCACGCTATCTTATTTTTCAGTTTTGCATATAATCTCTTGGGATCTACGTTCTAAGTTGTGACGTCAAGCAGGTGTCTGACATTCTTGCAACATGGCCATCCCATTGCCATTTGAGTTTTGTAATAGATTTTATGATATCTCTGTGCCGTCTTGTGATCTCTCCATGTGATGTTGAGCATGATTCTTCCCGGTGCATATTGCATGGCTCTTAGTTTGAGTAAATCCATCTTTAAGACGATGCAGAAGTCTCTGATTTCTGTATCTTTCTGTTTGCCTATATATTTGTCTGTTTGAGCATCACAGACAAATGTATAAACTCGGGGCTCTAGTTTTTGCATGGATATTTCAACCTCAGGATCAAACATTGGCTATTTTTTCAAAAAATAAAAATTTATCATAACGAGGCCTAGTATGGTTCTATTTAAAATGCAAGCATTATGCTAAATAGGACACATTCTGAAGTAGCTAATGAGTTGTGACGTAAATCGCGTTTGTAATTGTTTCAGAGGACATATATCTTTTAAAATAAAATTGCTTTAGAGAGAGTGAAATTGTTTATCCACATGAGAAGTGAGTACATGTATGTGAGAGAGAGATGAACAGAGAGAGAGAGAGAGAGAGAGATAGAGGGAGAGAGAGAGGGGGGGTAGAAATAGATAGATAGATTGATAGATAGATAGATAGAGAAAGAATGTTGATATGTATGAGATTGAGAATGTTTATATGTGCTGCTGAGAAAAAAGGTAATTCCGCTGAGAAAAGATTCAAGGGTGGGGAAACTTGTACACAGAGAAAATCTCTTCCCTCTCAGGGGTCAAGAGTAAGCGTTTGGAAAAAAATGTTGTTTAAGAAAGAGACATAGTGAAAAGGAAAATGTTTATAAGTACAGTTAAGAATAAGGTAATCTCGCTACAAGGGGAACCTTTTTCTTTTATGGGTCAAAAAACATTGTTCTCATTTTAGAGTTCAAAAGCGCAGGAAATCTTCTATTTTAGGGGACAGGATTAGAAGGTTAATTTTTGATTGCCGAAATCTAGTGGGGTCTTTATTTTTCTCTTTCAAAGCGTCAACATCAGGTGCAGGCTAATGTTTTTTTTTCATTTTCAGCGATACAAATGAGGGGTTAGGGCCCTCTTTTTCGTTCAGGAGTTGAGATCGGTGTGTGACAGTTTCTCCCCTTTTTGGAGTCAAATTGTGAAGGATTGTTCCCCTTCTTGGAGGTCAAAATTAGAAGATTTTCTCTGCTTTTGCAGGTCATCCCCCCCTTTTTCGAGGGGGTCAAAGTAAGGGTATTTTTCCTTTAATGGAAACTCTGTGAAATATCATTTGCTTTCCTGTATTTTTATATTTGAAGTTGAAAAAAAAATCTGATAGAAAACGAATTGAATTAAAAGAAGGTTGGATTACAAAACGTATAATGTTAATTTATGATCAGGTGGGAATGTTTGAGTTTTTTTATTCATAAAATTTCTTCATTTAAATATTCGCTTTGCTCGAGCAGAGGGGGTCCAGACACCTTATACTGCCTGGATTCGCGCCTCAGGGCGATGATAAAATCTTGAATTTTCATTAGATGAAGCACTTCAAAAGATTGTAATTTTTAAAAGATTGTAAACGGTGCAGATGAGGAATAAATGATAAACAAAATTCTAATTTGCATCCCTTTTGCCTTGGAAAGCCTGTTTCCCCATGACGGCTGCTTTAACTATATAAACTTACTCTTTATTTTTGTCTGATTACTTGTAAGTGCAGCATGTTTGAATCGAAAATACTTTTATCTAACCCCTGCTATCTAATGAAGTACTTTGACGTCTCAGTTATTAACAATAGTAAGAGCAACAACTTCAAAAATGTGCCAATGTTTGCTGATGGCATTATAAGTTCAAGCAGGATGCACAACTAAAAATCGCTTTGCCGCATCACAATGATTAGCAGGCAAATCCCCCAGTCCATTCAGTAGTGTAGCAAGGTCGTTTTTTCTTTGGTGCCCTACAGATGTGGCCTTGTACCATGCTGGGCTAAGCTCAGTAAGTATCAACTATTAAAATAGTCCGAGAGTCCCAACTCAACAGAACGAGAGTGGAAAAACGAAGCGTTAATCGTAAGCTCAGGAGAATGAATTCTGAAAGACTCTTGGATTAGAAAACAGCCTTTTAACAAAACGTCAGAATCTTAATAGCCGTCGTAAATATACTGAGAATGTGAGTCTTTGAGATTCAGCAGTGCATTGTAACGACGATGTAAATTATTCATTCAGTTTTCGAATATCTAACAGCTTCTCAAAGATTGCACCAGTCTTTGGAGAAGACTTGGTCCTTGTTCGAAAGCAGAAATTCTGCAAATATGATTCTTCCATCTATCATTGGGTGAGAACAGGCTTTCAATTTAGATCAAAGAAATCATTGTTTGAAATATGATTGGGTTTGCACTGACCGAGATGTTACAACTAAACAATAATGAAAGAAGAAAAAAAATACAGAGATATTACTTCGATAAAGTCGTTTAGCAATAAATCTCATTCGTCAACATAGATAGACCATTTGATATGAACAAACTAAGATAGATAAATAGATAAGTTGACAGATGAAGTGATTGTTAGAAGAAAGCAAAAAGAGAATAGCCACATCGACAGGGAAAGTACAAAACGATAAACCAAAAAAAGATTATTAAAAAATGAATCGAAAAAAAAGCTAAAGGGATAGGAATTAGAAATCAGAGAGAGAGACAAAAAGAGAGAGAGACAAAAAGAGAGAGAAGTAGAGGAGAAAGGAAAAGGAAAGAAGAAGAGAAAGATAGGAAAAGGAAAAAAGGAAAAGCAAAAAATCGAGAGAAGCTAAGAAAACATAAGAGAGACCAAGGTTACCTGCAGATTATAAACACATTCCATAACGTGTGTAAAAAGTGAGCATGCGTGACTGACAAGATCCGGTGACAAATGACATAGTGACGTCACGTATTTCTTAGTGACTGGTTGGCGTGCAAGATAGTGGGCGAGAGAGGATGGTCTCTCAATCGTGGAATTGTACAGAAAATGCCAAAGTCGATCGACTTTCTCTTCTTTTTTTCTTTCTCCATTTTTTTGTGACTCCGAATTCCATCTTGAAAATTCAGAACATGCAAGGAAAGGAAGTAAATCTGACGTCTCAAGATTAGGAAAGTTATCACGAGAACCCAAAAAAGTCATTGAAAAAAAAAGACAGGAAACCGTGCTTTACTTTGTGGTATATTTTGTATGCTTTTCATGTGGAGGTCAAACGTGTAGGAGATGATTTATAATGAACTGGAAACTTCATTTGGGCAGTAAATAACAGATGCAATTATTTATATACACATTTACTCGGACTATCGTCTTTAAGTGTCCTTGGTATCATAACAATCACAATTCAGTGTAGATCAGTGTATTATCCTGATAATCCCTAATCTTAGAAATTCGGAAATATAAGTAACTTTCTTAAAAAGTCTACACGAGCATTTAGTTGCAAGAAGATGCATGTCTGTCGATTGATCGAACCATATATATGCGAATGTCCCTATTTATGTTTAAATGTGGGAGTAAATATATATATATATATATATATATATATATATATATATATAGATAGATAGATAGATAGAGAGAGAGAGAGAGAGAGAGAGAGAGAGAGAGAGAGAGAGAGAAGGAGATGTATAAATAAAAGTGTAATCAAAAACAAATAAAATTTCGGAACTGAAGAGTGTATTGTGTAACATTGAATTCGTCCGGATTGTTATGTAAATCTATGAGACATTTTTGGTTTGGTCTTTGAAATTGACTTCATCGAACGAATTATTTGGCCTTTTGTTCCACTATCTTCTGTCATCTTTCAAGCAACCTAAATAATTTCATCCGCCCAGAACTTTTTATCTTTCGAAAGCAAGAGCTGCTCTTGGTCCTTTTTGTGGTCTCTGAGATAATTGAATATTTTTCATTTGAAGAATTCCTCAAAGACCGGAATAAATGATAACCCAAGAGTACATCGTCTGGTTATATACTCATAACAGCAAATGGATGAAAAACTTCCAAACGAAGTTGTAACAATTTTGCCAGATCATCAAATAAACATGCATTCGATCTCCACTTCGCTTTCTTTGTATAGAGACTGGTCTTTAGGGCAGTTAGTGGTAGTTTATTTTGCTTGCTAACCAATCTCCTATGTTCCACATTGTTGTAAAGAATTTCCCTTTCCCATCGGCTGTAACTATTTGTTTTATAAATGGAACGTTCTAGTTGTTAACGTGGCACTTCTCACTGGAAATCACACTTCAGATCGACTAACAAAACTTAAATGCTAGTGGTTTCCCATCGCTTGATTAGGATATTTTGAGATTTTTAAATACTTCCTGTATCGTATAACGCTGATCATTATTGAACGATATCTTGATTTGATTGTAATCAACTTCAACTGGTCTATCCATTCATAGAGCTTCACTCAGCAAGAAATGTCCTGTCCCAAAATTCTCAAAAAAACTTTCGACACATTCGATCATTCACAGTACCTCAAATAAAACATAATATGCTGAAACGTTGCTTATTTTCTTCACACTTCCGAGTTAGAATCAAATAGACAAAAGCTAAAAGCAATTTTTTGAATGAAGTCTAAACTAAATGGTCTTAATGCCAACTACAACAAACACTGGACGGTTTTGGCCAAGTGTTTACCTGAACTTGTGCACATAGCGAGTGATATTTTAAATTATGTTATCTATATAACTAGTCCAAATGATTAATTTAAATAACTCCATAATTAACCATGAGTGATGGCTGCTTTTTAGTATTGCATTGAATACTTGATAATTTCAGATATTTATAACTCGATACATCCAAGTATTATTACAAATCTTGTGGTCTCCTTATGATGAAACATCGTCTGTTGAATGAAATATGGATCCACAGTACAACAGCAGAATACAAGTAGTTGTAAAAGGGTATTATACGAAGCATAAGTTTTAAAATTCTTTGGAGTGAATTATCTCGAGAGTAGAGGGGCAGAATAACCTATACGCAGATATTCTTGGACTTCTGTGCAATAATGTTGACAAGGCAAAAATATCGATGTGCATGTGTCTTCGAGTTCTTGTGTTTTAATGTTGAAAAGATGGTATATCAACACGTCTTTGGAGTAATAAGCTACAATTGACTATATATATGTGTCTTTTGACGTCTGTGCTATAATTCATTCAACTTTGTACTAGTGTGATATAATGTTTTAGAGACCAAATGATCTATATGCAAGTGTCTCAATACTTGTGTTACATAAGTTTGAGAGACAAATAATATATATGCATGTGACTCTGTACTTAAGTTATATAATGCTTTCAACACAAAAGAATTTATATGCATGTGACTCTGTACTTGTGTCATGTTTTACGGACAAAAAAATCTACATGCACATGACTCTGTACTTATGTTATATAATGTTTTAGAGACCAGAGAATCTATATACACTTGACGCTATATTTGTGTTATGTAATGTTTTAGAAACCAAATAATCTACATACACGTGACTCTGTACTTGGGTTATATAATGTTTTCAACACAGAAGAATTTATATGCACGCCACTTTGTACTTGTGTGATATAATGTTTTAGAGACTAAATAGTCTGTGTGCACGTGACTTTATACTTGTCTCATATTATGTTTAGAGACCTAATAGTCCATATATACATGACTCTGTACTTGGGTTATATAATGTTTTGGGTACCGAATGATGTATATACACGTGACTCTATACTTGCGTGATATAATGTTTTAGAGACTAAAGAATCTAGATGCACGTGACTCTGTGTTTGGGTTGTGTAATGATTTAGAGACAAAAGGAATTTACGTGTATGTTACTTTGTACTTGGGGTTGTATGACGTTTAGGAGACATAATCATCTATATACACGTAACTTTGTTCATGTGTTATATAATGCATCTTATGTTGTCTGTGCTTTGATATGTAAGAAACTAAAGTACCTATATGCATGTGTTTTTGGTCTTCTTTATAATAAAACAAAAGGAATTACATACATTGAAGTCGATGGACCAGCAGGCGGTAGGATTAAAGAGACAAGACAACCCAACTCATGTGATCGTGTTTACGGACGTCTGTGTTTTAATGTTCATGAGACAAAGGAACACATCGTACTACAATATTTATTAATTTCATCAGAATATTTTCAGTTCAATTTAGTAAAAAAAAAACGAGCTTGGTCGGTTAGTGATGGTAAAATAACATTATAAACAAAACAATTCAAGTAAATTACACACACCATTCTCCGATCATCACCACATACAGAAATGCACTAAACAATTATTTCTTTAATATATGATCGGAAATATATTTATTTATACAAACCTGAATGTTAATAAGTAGCAATGCAATTAAATCTATAAATTTTTACTTTTAAAAGCATCAACTTGAGACGATAATTTGCTTTATGCTTTAATCTAATTATTTTAACAATTCTTTCATGTTTCTTGCTTCAATATCTATCTTTCATCTTCAAACGTCAATAAGTTGATGGCATCTGGAAAAGGTTTGTGTTGCAGAGATGCGGCAAAGTTTGCTTTCTTCTCTGGATTTTTCTTGAACAATTCGAATTCGAGACGTAAAGAGAAATAAAAACTAAACTTCTAATTATTTAATGTATCTTCATCGATAGCAAAACGGATAAAATAAGATAAAAGAAAAAACGCTTTCAGAGAGAATACCTTTCTCAGAAACAGTCACGTGCAATCACATACATCTGTGTAGATACATATGTGGGATTTATCGATCTAAATATCGATTTTTTTAAAATACAGAATCGATTATTTCATCATCAGAAGCGGCGGCGGCAGCAACAGCAGCTGTTTTGGTTGGATTAGTTACGATTAAACATATATTCTAGGTCGCTCCTTTCACGAGTCTAGATTACATAGTTAAACTCAACATCATCATCATCATCATCATCTGGCTTTTTATCAGTCGTTCGACATGGACCTTCCTAAAGATTTGCCAGACCTCTCTATCATGGGCCAATAGTTTCTTAACTTGTATTGTTCGTCACACCATCTTATATTTCGCCGGCCACATTTTCGCATATGATGTCCGGGAATCTACATCATGAGTCGTGATGTCCAGCGGTTGTCTCACATTCTTGCAACATGTCCAGCCCATTGCCATTTGAGGTTTCCAATGGTACCTATGATACCTCCGACTCCTGTTTTTTTCTCCAGTATGCAGCGCTGTCTTCTGATCACTCCATGTAACGTCTAGATTCTCTGCGGTACATGTTGCACAGTTCTCAGTTTAAGGGTGAATCTTCAGGTTAGGTTCAATGTTTCACCTTTATAGCAAGCAACACACCTTCTCACATACAACGTGCAAATATCTGCGTATGTGTGAGTTTGTTTTGATGTACATGTGAGTGTTTTTGTGTACTTGCAAGTGTTCCTGTGCATGAGTGAGTGCAAGCGTATGTATGAGAGTGTTCAAGCGTGAATGTGTACGTATATGTGTTAGTGTATATGCGTGCGTGTGCATGCAAGTATATTTTCTATGAGTGTGTGCTTGAGTTTGTGCACACGGATGTGTACTTTGCATTTGTCGATGAGTGTGTATGTGTTCACGTAATTATCCGAAAGTATGTGCGTGAGTGCGAGCGTGTGTGTATGTGTTTTCCGTGCGTGTAAAAAGCACATTAGGCTTTCGATCATTTGCTACTATTAAGATGACCATAGAAAATTGGGATGGAACCACCAACGCCCATCTCCACCAACCACTGAAACTAAATCATAATTAGAAACTGTCAATTAAAACTGCCGCTAAAACAGGCATCGTAGTCCACAAGGTTTCTTCAGTTTGGTTGGTTGGCTTGCTAGCGAGTTATGTAGGTATCACAGGGCACCGTAATAATGGCCAAGGTAATTATGGCACCGGTGAGAATGTCGTCGGTAATAACGGCCCAGGAGAAAGGGGAGCAAGTGGAAAAATCGGGAAAAGTGGCCCAACTGAATTAAAATTACTTTTTAAAATAGGATGTCGAAGATTTGAAAAATTCCGTGGGTCTATCCAATCAAACGGTATAAACTTGATTTAGTTACGTCTGAAAATGTTAATACATGATTTTCGGTTTATAATTATCCTCCATAAACTATTCATTTTAATTGGGCCGTTTTTCCTATCTTTTCACTTTGCTTTTTCTGCTAAAGCCATCATTAGCGGTGCTGTTTTTACCGAAGTATCTTTACCAGGGCCATCATTACCGATACCGTTTTGCTGCATAATTTTTACCAGAGCCATCATTACTGGTACCATTTTTGCAGCACTGTATTTACTAGAACCATTATTACTATTGCCGTTTTTACTGCACTCTTTTTACCAGCGCGATCATAACTAGTTCTTTTTCAAGACACTTTTTTTTACCGGGGCTATTATTGCCAGTGCTATTTTCACTGCTTATTTTCATCATAGCCATCATTACTGATACCGTTTTTGCTGCACTATCTCTACCAAAGCCATTATTACTGGTGCTATTTTACCAGAGAAATTTTTTACCAAATCCATCATTACTGGTGCAGTTTTCACTTCATTATTTCACCAGAGCCATCATTACCGGTGCTATTTTTACTGCATTATTTTCTTCTAGAGACATTATTACCGGTGCAGTTTTTGCAGCACCATTTTTACCAGAGCCATCATTACTGGTTCCGATTTTACATCACTTCCTAGCTTTTACAACCATTTCAACCAGGGCAATTATTACCAAATTTTGTATCATGCATACAGGTCACATCAATTGAGCAAGACAGGTTTAAAGATTTAACTCATATAGGTTTCTAATAGAAGATTTATTTTTCAATCTAGATCTATGAAATGCTCACTGCTCATTGCATTTACTCTAGTACGAAGTGATCTCTAAGTACCTTTATCACTCGTCTTACACTTTATTCTTCCATCACTGACTGTCATTATACAAAATGTTCGGACAGCTTCAAAACGAGTTTTGAAAAAGAAAAAGAAAAATCAATTCCTCTCTCCAATTTTCCCAAGTAAATACGGTATGTGATTAATATTCATCACTGAAATTAGTGGATTGATACATTATGGGTATTTTGTTGAAAATACTTTTTGAGTAAAATAAATGCTTCATTCACTATTAGGAAACAGAGTAATTGATGTACCCCCTCCCATATATATATATATATATATATATATATATATATATATATATATATATATATATATATTTATATATTCCTCTAAAACTCTTTTCTTTGCTCAAATAACCAAAGGTTATCATCAACATCATTTGCCATTATAAGTCGACTGCTAAACAAATCATCCCTCATCTTAACTCTTGTTTTTTCGTATTGCATCGTTTATACTTTTACTACATCTGTTGTCATTCCTTTTTGCTTAGTGCGCGGTCCATCTCCATTTTTGTTATTTATTGTATGATATCTTCCATTCAAGTCTTTCCCTTAGTCCATCCTAATCTTTTCTATCTCTCTTCATGTGCAATTTTATGTTGGCTTTCAGCTTGTCTCGTTAGTTTCCACATTTCGCTCCCATAAGTCATAACTGTTATCATACATTCATAGCATACTTTAAGCACATCGACAAGAGGTTCTTCACGATAACTTACTAAATGATTACCAAAGGTAATGCATCCTTTTATTTTGCCCTCATGGTCTTTCTCTAACTTCACGATCTGTCCTGGGTAAATATATGCGACAACCTTTTCTAGAACCTCAGTTTCTATCTCTGCTCTTTGGAGGGGGGGACTTTATCTTTGAATATTACGTTTGTTCTTGTTCTGTTCATCTTCGGACCTACTCTTTAACTTTCCCTATTTAAATCAGTCAGCATGTTTTTTCATTCTTCTTATGCATCTGTCATCATGGAAACGTCATCGGAAAATCTCAAACGGTTTGAATATTCTCTGTCTATATTTGTTCCCATTCCCTCCCAGTCAAATGCTTCTAGGGTCTGCTAACAGGATACTGTATCCCTTTGATTTACTCCTCCTGTTTCATTGTATTACAAACCTCCAATGTGAATAAAGACTATCCAACATCCCTTCTAGTACCAAGAGTTGGACCAAAACCTTTGCTTCAAACATTTTACCCCTGCCCTACGCAGAACTTATGTCTTTGGGCAAATGTATACATTTAGACATACACTAACAAATTTGCACAAACACACATACACACACACACATAAATATATTTGTTTATGTATATGAACTGAATGGAGTTGGTTTTCACACTAACTTCAGTAAAACAAGATGTCAATGTGTAACAACATTCAGAAACACAAACAGTTGGAAAAATACACCACTACAACTACCTACGGCAATGATTCTCTATAAAGAAGAAATCCCTGGAAGAAGAAATCGAGCAAAGAATCATTCTGAGTTAGCAAGTTTTCCGTAGAGCAAGCTCAATTTTCAGAAACAAGGAAATCCTATTAGTCATTATAATAAGGGTTTACAACCAATGCATCTGATAGTCACTTATAAAGCTGGAACCTTGAACTTAACCAAAAGACAGACTCTATAACTCAGAGCCATGCAACATGCATATGATAGAATCATACTGGACATAAAATCAGTACCATATGTCAGAGAAAGTCAGAAAACTCAAATGGCAATGGGCTGGTCATGTTGCAAGAATGGCAGACAACTGCTTGACTTACAACATATATCAGCGGAGATGATATGTGAAACTGCGATAGGCTGAAAGTTAGATGATGTGGCTAACCGGCCTAATTCAGAGAGTATTGGCTCCGTTACTCTCATGACTGAAAGGTTTGGCAAATTCTGGGATGGTTGTTGAGGTAGATGTTCATTTGTTCAATACTGTTTTCACACTGATTCCCCTCCATTCACACTTTGTGTGGTTCTAAACTAACAATGTGTACGGGGGACAGCATGGTGACTGAGTTTATATATATATATATATATATATATATATATATATATATATATATATATATATATATATATATATAAAGCAGTTGAAAATTGTTTGGAAATATATATATATATATATATATATATATATATATATATATATATATATATATGAAATCGTTTTCACACTCACTTCTTTCTGTTCGTCCTCTATATAAACCCACTTCCCTTCCATACCCATTCATATATATATATATATATATATATATATATATATATATATATATATATATATATATATATATATGTATATACATATATATATATATGTGTATGTTTGTATGTATGTATGTATATGTGCGATTTTGTGCGTGTCTACATTCCTTGATCATTTGATGTCATTTTAATGATCAGTTGGACATTAATCATACAAGGAAATGACAGAATTGTGACAGATTTTCGATAAAGAAATGTCATTTTCCAACGGACGCGCGTAATTATTTATATGTAGGCATAAGTAATTACCTAAGGTGCGTCTGTATGTGCAAATGCGGGTCTCTTCAATGCATTACTCTTATTTAAGTACTCTGAATTATCTAAAACATAAAACGTATCTCGAGAAAATAGACATCGTCCGTGAATAATTCGTTGTATGGCTGATTTAATGGATGGATCATTTCGATATTATCAGAGTTCTGAACTGATTCCCACTTCTTTGTGAGCTATTTTACATCTACAAGGAGAGCTTTAATGTAAAAGGATATCTTATTAAAGAAATTACCTGAGATATTAATCCAGTTGTTGTTGTTGATGATGATTGTGATTCGTTTATTCATTCAGTTCTCTTCTATAAATCATATTTTGAAAGTATATTAACTCCAAGTCAGACATTAGAGTTGCCTTCGTTTTTCACCAAACAGCAATCCTCACCTAATTTTGGGGAGTAAACCCTCCACCGTTTGTGTGTCTGCAATGTTAAACCAAACCCACGTATTAAATTAACATTACCCTGAATCTAACTTGATTTGAAATCACGACAACGTGATTGGCAGGCAGCTAACTGAATCTAAATAACAGGACTCATATACGTTCAAAAATTTCGGTTACGAATATGCAATGGCTAATTGCATTCTAATAAATAGATATATTCATACTAAAAATACATAATCCCATAATTTCTCATTATCAAGGATATCTATTCACGGAAGCCTATTGTTCCTGACAAAAAAAAAATCCCCCATAATTTTCAGTGCCCAGACTCTAAAACAGTCCAGACCGCCTCTAAGTATTCTAAAATATTCGAATGTATAGCAATTGTTAAAAATATTGATTTTAAAATGTATCATAGTAGCTAGAAATTAAATTTATTCATATTAGTTTACCTCGTTCCTTTGATATAAATGGAACCCTTATTATATACTGAAGTTTTTGGTTAACTTAGCATACCCAGACCGACGCACGTGTGGTCTGTTTGCCGCAAGAATACTGCCCTGTGCAGTCCAAAGGCTCAGGATGAGTCCTGAGATATAAGGACCAATGCTCTTGTACCCTCTCGACGATAGTTGCGAGGACTAAAAGCATTTTTAGAAGGTCCTACTCACATGTGCACGTGCGTGATATCCCAATATTAAATTGACCTTGTGACACACTCTGTTCTCGTGGGTATCAGAAATATTTGGTAATTGTATTTTGAATAAAACCTGGTGGAAAAAAAGTAGATGGTGAAGCGATACAATGATCAACTCCCAGATCCTGTGAGGCAATGGATCAGCAACACTTGCAATTTTTTCCCTATAAAGTTGCCTTATAGATGATCGGATTGAGCTGGAGACTTTGGGACTATTTTAAGGTGATTAGTACAAAATGATCACGAATTTGAATTCTTTTCGTAGAGTCCATTATCAGTGCTGTTACCCCACAAAGTCACTCCACACCCCCTATAATCATAGTAAAAAAAAAAGGAAGGTGGGCCCATGTGATGTAGCATTCACCGGCATGGTAACCAGTATCGGTGAATCAGATATCATTACGTGAGCTCAAAATCGCTGCAATGCTAACAAAGCTAGGTGGATCCAAAGTTGTGGGCTTTCAACTACTATCCTACTGAGAGGCCAAAATAAGAGATCCTAGGCTTGAGTCACGCGGACAAAGATGGCAAAAAATTGTTTGGTCTGAAAAAAAGGTATTTCTATATTATTAATTTTATGAGTGTAATTCTCATTTTTAAGAATCCCGTTTTTAGCAAATGTAAAAGAGTTGAAACCTGTTTTAGCAACATTTTGCAAATGACCGATTTCATTTCATTGAAAGTCATGGCTTGCTTACTGATTATGTGAGCTACAATACTACTACGACAACCGGAGCCGAAGTCGTTGGTGCCAAGTTTATTATAAATACGATATAAAATTGCCATTATCATAGAAAGAGTGGAGTTTGACCAAGCTGCAACGAGGCTTGTCCATCTTACCTTTTCACATTGTCCATATCTATATATCTATATCAGTATCTTCAATATCTATCAATCAAGCTAGCTAGATATCGTGTTTGATCATTCTGTTCATATATATCATTAACTCGGCTTGTTCATATCTATCTGATTAATCATTGCTCTCTGTTTCTATCTTTTCTGCTGAAATCTATTCCATTCGCTTCATGAATTTCTTCCTATTTGGGCTTTATTTTTCCTGCATTCATATTCCTCTATCCCGTGTAATTCATATCCATATATCTCAGTAGGTCACTAAATGGGTTTACTGGTACAGCTAGCCAATGGTCTTTTTCGGGTGAGTTTTCGGCTTCTATCACATTAGTTAAAAATTAAGGGTCTACAATCATTGCATCCTCACCTATAATCACCTATGGAGCTGAAACACGTAACGTAACCAAAAGATTGGCCCTCAAACTGATAACTATGCAACGTGCACAGCAGTGAATTGTGTTCAATCTCACATGGAAAGATCATAAGATAGAATAGTAAAAAACAGGAGTCAGAGATATCATAGAATCCATTGGAAGACACAAATGGCAATGGGCTGGCCAAGTTGCAAGAATGTCTGAGAACCGTTGACACAACGTTGATCCTCATATCCAAAACGTAGGCCGGCAAACTATAAAATGGAGTGACGATATAGACAAGTCCAGGAAGTTTTGACTCCAAGTCGCCCATAATAGAAAGGTCTGGCAAATCATGGGGAAGGTCCATGTCTAACTACGGACGCTAAAAAGCCGATGATGATAAAAAATGTTCGTTCTACGTATCATACTACATATTTGTGTAGCAGCAATTAATCGGTATCTATCTATATCACAGTAATTAGTCATCTTCTGTTATTGGTGCTATCTTCATAATTACTGTTGTAAGTTTGTGAATCATTATTATCAAGTACTGAACTGCCGTTATAATCGCTTGTCAATACGAATAAATGCTTTTATTATGCTAAAATGATGTGAGTTTTCAGAAGATGATTTTCCCTTGCCGGCTATAGCCGAAAGCTCTATTCCTTCCGTTCCCAGATATGGAACTTTTATTGGAATAGCCAATTGCTACATCGTTCAGATGGTGACACAAACATAGATTTTTGTGGTTTGCATTTTGACTGCTCATTAAGAAATTCCCATTAGTGAATGAAAAATCTGACCATAATCCAGTCTGGACATCCATTACGTCTCACGATTTTGAACAAAAGTAGTGTTCCAACGGCTCCCAGGTTAGTTATCTTTCTATATAGACCACCAAACATGGGGACAAACTTCTCTTCACCATAGAATTCTGGCTACCACCACTGAATCTGTTTGGCGACAGTTTAAATTTGCCGGTCTGCTGTTGTGATAGGTACATCTCCTGGATTGGAGAAATCAACTATTTCCTTAATTTTAATGTAACTACACGGTGAACTTCATCCCTAAGTAGAGAATCGAGGATGTGATGCTTAATTCGTAATATATATATATATATATATATATATATATATATATATATATATATATATATATATATATATATTTATATAGTCCCCTAACGGGTTTGAATATTTCTAGGTTTCGAAAAATATCTGGATTTTTAGCCAATTTTACCTGACAATTAATCAGGAAATTTGCTCATTGTATTTTTGTCGTCGTTATGACCACACGTGTAATTAGGTACGCTTCCATACACACCTGTACTGAAAATGGCTCAAGGCTGGTCAACGGTGGTTTTATGATGCTCGATACGTTGACAATGTTTTGTGTCAATAAGAAAAATTATTATCTTTATGTAAGGGTCAGCCAACAAGAGTTTTTATCTGCCCTGCTATCATGTGAAAACGTATCAAAATTCTTTTATCGGTTCCTGAGATACCCTTAAATGAGATAATTGTAGCTTATACGGATGTAAAATAACGTTCTTTTGCTATTTTATTTAACATCTTAATAGACAAGGATGACCAAACTTACTTTAGAAAAATACAATATTCCCCCAACTGCTAAAAACCACCACACTTGCTGCATACATAATAAACGGGCTATTGATTGAGGAGACCCTGTTTCTACCTCCATTAGTTTCCTAGTTTCAGAGTTAATGCGAACAGTGAGACGAACAGGTCCGACTGGATTAGGCCAGGCCGGACCCAAACAAGCTGGATTTGGTCGTTTTGGAAAAAAATCAACATCAATGTTATCGGATAATGAAAACTGCATGCTTCTATCTTCAATAGTTTCCGAGATATGGGGCAGTCTTGTGACCAATACATTTGAATAGAGCGACCTCACCTACGGCTCTATGGGTTGGTCAACAAGTGACTAACGTTTTTTTTTTACATCATCTAACCCTTGATGAGTCCAAGTACAAAATTTGGTGCTTGTGTTACAAAATGAACGACTGTCAGAATTCGCTGTTAGCCGCTTCACTATTTCTACTAATTGTTCACAAGTACTACACGATTTCAAGAGACGAACCCACCAACTGAGAAGCATGCAATGTGCATTTGGAAGAATCATGCTCAACTTAGAGAGATCATAAGACAACGGAATATATAAGGAAGAAAACAGGAGTCTGAGACATGAAAGAATCTATTGAAAAACTCAAATGGCAATGGACTGGTCGTGTTGCAAGAATGAAAGACAACCGATGGACATCACGACTCACAACAAGGATCCCCAGAGACTGCATGCGAAACCGGGGCCGACATAATATAAGATGGAGAAATGAAAAAGGCAGATTCAAAAAATACTGGCTCTACGACGCCCATGATAGAGAAATGAGGCGGATCCTGGGGAAGGTCTATGTCTAACAACGGACGTTAAAAGATTCATGGTGGTGATGTATGTATGTATGCATGTGTGTGCGTGCATGCGTGTGCGTGCGTGCGTGTGCGCGTGTGTGTATGCACATGCACCTGCATGTGTGTATGAATGTCTTTTCCGATGACATGATTGCAAAAGTAGATTGTAACACTGAGTTTATACATAGTTCTGCTGCCTCTATAGACATGGAGTATTGCCTCCATTTCTATTTGTGCAATTATAGTTTTATATCTCCTGGTCTTAAAAAGCTGTTTTACTTATTGGTCTCAGAGAGGCCGCGTGATTCAGAATACCTGATTACAAGGAGAATTAGAAAAAGAAAAGACCAACAGAAGTAATGAACTAGGATTTGGCGTAAAAACAAAAACAAAATTAAAACGCGTTACCTTTCATTTGGGAAGCAAAGAAGTGGATGGAGAAGTCAGAAGAAGCTTCTGGAGGAGTGTAGGCGTCGATTTCAAAGAGCAGTCATCTGAGATTCAATGTTTAATGTCCCCCACCTGTGGATATTGATGACATCAAAGGAATTTCATGATTGAGAGAGAGAGAGAGAGAGAGAGAGAGAGAGAGAGAGAGAGAGAGAGAGAGCGTGTGTGTACCGAAGAAAGTTAGAGGGTGGTAAACAATGCGAATCAACAGTTGTGATAAAATGAGTTGTTCATTGAATAAACGCATAAACATGAAGATTCAGACACACACACATACACACACATGCACATAAGCACATGCACTCACGCGCGCACACACATGTGTAGATGTATTAGTATGTCCACAGTTTAATGATGACAAAAGCATTTGTATTCAACTACAACTTTTATTTTTCAATATAGTCTCTTTCCTCGTCCCTTGCACTTGATTCAGTAGTGAAATAGATCAAACATTATACAATGAAAATTTCTGATCGAAATTCACTCCTTAACTATGTGTCAGGCCACGGACGTATTGATCCATTTCATATGCATGTATGTATATATTATGAAGATTGAGAAGATGGAAGAGAAGGAAGAAGAAGGCAATGAAGATCGAAGACGAACAAGAAGGAGAGAAAATAATGACAAGGGAAAAGAGGAGGAAAGAAAAGAGTAGAAGAAGATAAAGAAAGTGAAAAGGAGAGGGAGAAACGATGCATTAAATGGCACATCTATGTGCTAACCCAATCACGGATTGGACATGCGTGATGCCATACTTCCGGTGACGTTCATTGTAGTGACGTCCAAATTTCGTGTCTGCCAGAAAGGGTAATTAGACGGCTCGTGTCTCCTTCGAAAATTGAGCGCTTTTGGTGATGGGATTAAAAATCTGCAGTCGTTCTAACAGAAAGAAATGAAATGTTTTACGTGAAAAACAAAATTCCATGATCAGTAGATATTATTTTTAAAAAGATCAATTTAGAGCTTTCAACAAAATGTATTCGTTCATATCTTGTTGTAATAATGTAGTCAGGTCATGCAACTGCTATCACTCCATCGCCCTATGGCTTGCGTTATTTAGCGTGGTTTAGAGATGATTAACTGGAATCGCACCAGGAAGGCTTTCTACGTGATCCTCAACAAGTAAAATTACCATCGTTAAACAATAATTATTCTCAAGTAAGCAGATTTATGCGCAAATAGATCTATTTTGAGTGTATGGAAGTAAACACTGGAGTAAAATTTCTAGCAAATTTTTTCAGACGAGATGATTTTACTATTGTACAGGGATACTTTCGGACTTGCATTTTTATCGTAGATGCTTATATCACAACTTTTCAGTCGTTCCACCTTCAGAACATTAAGCATCATATTTCCTCGCATTTTGGTTATAGATATACGGATAGAAAACGAGATTAGTGTGAAATAAAAGTAAAATAAGACAAATAGTACTTTGGCTTTAGTCTCGTTTTTTGAGGGTCATGAGTTCAATTCCTAGATAAGTTGGGAGAGCTCTGGAGAAAGCAGGGTGTCTGCAAGAGAAATATATACATAAAAGAAATACAAAATTAAACTAAAAAAGACAAAAGTGAGTTTGGTTTGGACTTGATTTCCCACCAAGTGAAAGGCAAAAAAAAAATTCATCTGGCAGACATCCACGCCAGCAGACTTAGCACCTCAGTAGATTTAGTGTCAGTGCACCAAGAACTGTCTTCTCAGATGGACAGTTCTTGACCAATCGATCTGTAAGTTTTTCCCCATTTTAGCTGCTTTTGGTGCTATCATGGATGCCGTAATAACTGAAGAGAAATGGCACTCCTTGATCCGGTTAAAGATTCAGTGGTGCAAGATATAGGCATCAAAGTGAAAACCGAGTACTGACTAGCTTCTAAAACGTGAAGTGATGAATATCCCAATCATCTCCGCTATTTCATTGAAAGAATAATCAACCAATTTCCTAAATAGTGTTACTGTGGAGGCAGAAAATGTTTTCCAGAAGCCTTCACCTGGTCGTAAACTGCAATACTCTCACACCAATATCTTGCGCCAGGAGAATCATGGAAACTCTTTCTCCAAGCTTGACCAAAGCATGGGGTATTTTTTACGGTTTGAGCTTATGCGATCACATGGCAGCACCCAGGAGCAGATTTACAGCGCTCCGAACGAAGTTAAAAATGGCAAAAAACTTCTGGTCGAGTGGTCTTCTCTGATGGACAGCTCTTGATGCCCCGACACAAACTCTGCCTCTTGACAAAGTCTGGAGGCGTGGGAGTCGGCCTAATGTACGAAGACACCCTTCTGCCTCTTAGAAAAAACAAGTCCAACCCAAACACCCTTTTGCTTGGTTAGTTATATTTTGAGTTTTTCTTCATACATAGATTTCTTTTGCATCAATTGTAAAAAGAGAAAAATGGCAATTATGAAACATAATTAATGATTTTTGTTAGTGTTTTCTTCTATCAAAAGGAAATACTAATCAAGAATTAAACAATGGTTTACAATGCATCATCTAATAGAAATGAATCAAGATAGTATTACTACTACCACTACCTCTGGAGTAAAAGCAATAACAAAAATGGCGTCAAGAGTTAAGAAAAAATGAAAGATATGTTTGAAGGTTATACTTGATTTTCGTAGCTCGATCGGTGTAAGCATCTGTTATGTATAAGCAGGCTTCCCCGAAGCAAAGGGTATGTAATATCGCGTCCCTCCAAGATATTTTCCTTTATTTCTGATCCATGTCAGGGATTCACTAACGTGGACTATTTACTAAGTAACTACAATAATGCAAAACTGACGACTTAATTTCCTCATTTTCACCAAAGTGCAGATGGAAGTACGGCTTATATCAATTATCTTCCCTTTGATCCTATTTTATTGGGATGAATTTTCTTATTTCCCTTTATTTTCCATTGTGCCATCTCCTCGCATTGGGGTCATAGAAACCGTACTTCCCTCCGCACAGGATTAAGTACCCAGTCTTGCAAAGTATCCAATTTAGCATCGGGGTTACTTTGTAAAACATTTCGTTTTTAAGGAGACTAAAAAATGGGATGGTTTAAAAGTCTAATGGATTGAATCCACCTGAAATTGGAAAGAAACATCCATTTAAGAGAACTATTTCATGTTCGTAAAATAGGAAATTAGCTAATTTTATGCAGTACCTCAATTACTAAATGTAAATTGGCTCGGAACACTCGCTGTTAAAAACTGAGTCTCATTTTCCACATTTTTTTTTTAAATTCAAGGGTTCCATTCGCATAGAATCCAAATTTATATGTCCTCGTAGTATCATAAAGAGTGTCTCAATAAAATTTTCCCCTTTTTTTTTGAAGATAGATATATTTAAAAAATCACTAATATCATATAACAGCAACAAGCCTGGTTGCTACAGGGATAAACTCAACTCCTACTTCTATTCAAAATGAAGACGATGACTGCAACTTATATATATATATATATATATATATATATATATATATATATATATATATATATATATATATATATGTATATAATACATGTGGTACAAATCAGGCTAGCAGTAAGAAATAATATAATGATATATCAATAATATATAGCCACTTCTGATATGCAATAGATTTATTTCATAGAGTGCTCGATACATAGAACTTTTTACTTCTGAAGTTAAGTCCTTTTAGAGTAGAGCTGAAAATAAATAATAGAATGTGGATTCATTACACAAACTAGCTCATGTTTCTGCCCTCTCCGGGCCTCATCAGGCGATTCATATATATATATATATATATATATATATATATATATATATATATATATATATATATATATATATATATATATATATATATATATATATCGGTTTGATTTAACGTGACAGAATAAATAAAATGGAAGTGTTTACTCCCTTGAATTAGGTGAGGATAGTTCTTGTTCTTTTAGTAGGGAAAAAATTCAACTCCAACTTGAACTGGAGCTTGACTACATTGCATAGTTTAGTCTTAAAATATGAGATTAAAAATTATTCCCCACATTTTTTAGATAAGTCATATATTTTTGAGGTAAAATAATTACAGAAAATGATTTTGATAGTGTAAAAAAGCAACTAATATACCTTTCAGAAGTCGCAAAAAATGACAATTCTGTCTAGCTTGCACAATGAATGAAGCATAAACATGTTCAAAAATGTTTATATATTCCCTAAAAACGCTAAAAATGAGATAATCCTTGCTTACACGGATGTAAAATAACGTTCTCTGTAGCGAACGTATTCTTTACCCGCGAAAGTAAGGAAAATATAAAAAATTATTTTCTTCAGAAAAGTCATCATAATTTCCGAGCAACTATAGACAAATGCATATGTAATGAATTTCAATATAATTGGCTACTGAATGTTAAAATTCCTATGTTTCCATCTTCATTAGTGCTAGAAATGTTAGGCTTCAAAAGCGTGAACGATCGGTCAGGCCCGGTCGTTTTTTTCCAAATTAAACCAACATTCAAAACATGTCAAATAGTAAAAACTGCATTCTACTATGTTTGATAGTTTCCAAGATATCGGGCAGTTCTGCCACCAATACATCCGATAAGAGCGACCTCATTTTCTGCTCGATCACAATAAATCGATATAATACTGCTATGACCACTATGAAGTTCTGGAAAATCTGGAAAGACGTTGGACTTGATAGAAAGGATGGGATGGAAGATAGAAGATTCTGTTCAATCTTATCTGGAAGTTACTGAGTACAAAAGACACACAAAGGGGTAAGAATCGTCGGTAAAGTAGTCAAAAGTTTGTATAATATTATTTTTTACTTGATATAGCTTTGACTTATTTGGCATGCCTTTTTTGTATCAACTTTGGGTCATTCTCAGACTTTGATATGGACGCTCAGCAAGCCGTTTGCTTTCGGGACAAAGGCCAATGCTATACTGAATGGAGATACAATTTTCCAAAGTGATATTCGGTTGGTCTTTTTGTTGTCTTTGCGATAGGCGGAATGACTTGCAAGTCAGATCTCTTTTCATACTACTAACTACTTCTAGCAAGAAAATATTTTTGTAGAATCCAATGTTAATAAAGCAGAAAAAATGGAATAAATCAGATCGAAGGATGAATATGGTTAGAATAAATTCTGATCAAGACATCATAGGCATTTTCCATGGAATTGGGTAAAAAAGCTAGAAATATCTAGATACTGGAGAATCTACATGTTATTAGTGAACTAGTAAAAATAGGTCCCCCGAAAGGTCAAAAAGGCCTTTTTCTTAAAAAAGAAAAGAAGGTTTTTCGAACTTGTCTAATGAAGTACTGATACCGATTTTCAAGTCTGTAGACAAAATGGTATGGTCAGGAGCGCTGGAACAAACAAACGCACAAACAAACAGATGCACATATAAAACAAAGATTGAACCCTTTGTCATCTTTTTATGACTGAGTTTTGTTCGACCCTTACCATCTTTGATGGCTATGGTTGTCCATTAAAAAAACAACAGACACCTCGATTAAAGATACCAGATTTCATACTTAGCTTTGCTTCAACTGCTCAGGCCCTCGCTTTCCTCATATCGGCTTTGGGCTCATTCGTAGAGTTAGATACGGACATTTTCTCTAGGGACAAAGGCTAATGTGAGACTAATTGATTTAGTCTGAATTTTCTTGAACGGACGCTTTATTCATTTTATATATTATAGTCGTCCCTGTTTTTAATTTTTCACAACATTCGGCCGAGTACCGTCCGGTCTTCTTCATGTGTTTGTTGTGGAAGAGCAATGCGAAGGACAGCTGTAAGAGATAGAAAAAAGATCAATATAGATCAGAGGGAGGACTAGATTGAAGGATATCATATCAATCATCGAATAGAAATGGAGATGGACAAGACACTTATTAAGGGGCATTGCAAGAGGGGGAGCAAAAGAATAACTGATTAGTGCTAAATGCGGTAGGAAAGAGTCTGACATAAGATAGAGGGTTGAAATAGAAAAGATTTCTCAGTAAGACATAACAGAGATTAGAGTAATCGTAGGTGTCACAGAGTGAGATGTGAAAGACCTTTTTGCATAGACATAGATGAACATTACCACATGTATGAAAATAAAGTACATAAAGCAATAAAATAGCCCAAATAAACCAGACTCTTATTTACTTGAAAAATCCTTTCATGAAAAATCATTTACTAAAAATTAATATGAAATTGAAACAAGAATAACATCAATAATAATGTGATATGCAAAAAGAGGAAATAAATTATCTACTCACTACTATAGTATAAAATTAGAAAGTTATTCATAAAACCAATTAAACCAATTAAACGACGATAAACATTATTGATAGATGAGTGATAGCCTAAAGGTTTGGGGAAAAAAATTCAATTGACACCCAAGCCATCTGTACCATATTTTTAATAATCAAAAAAACATTTCCCTAATGTTAATCGTGATCTAAATGGAATTTAAATCAATTCGCATATAACCACTCTCACTTGGAAACATTAATTTTGAAATGACCTAAAATTGACTGCCTGATTAAGAGTTAGACCACATGATTATCAAGTAGAAAGTGTGTATGAAAAAGGATACTAATATTAAAAAAACAACGAGAATGTAAATACGGGCTGCTCTCATATTTTTCAATATTGTATGTGGATTATTTAAAGTAAAACCATCACTAGGAAAGAGAATATGATAATTCAAGCAAAAGACTAGAAATTAATTAGCATTGATCGGTAGGATTAAAGAAAGAAATTTATCTACCCAAAGTTTATGTATTGATTTAATCAACGTAAGACGAATAAAGAAAAGCCTAGAAAAAATTGTCAATAATTTTGAAATTATTACTTACTTAAAGATCGCTACATTTCAAATTCGTTGAAATTCTCAACGACTATAAACAAATAAACTAGTTCAGAATGTATACATCAGGAAGGAATAGTTGAAGTCCGAAAAAATCTAATCTTATAATGAGCTTTTATACATATCTTACTGTTTATTCCTTTGTGTTTAAATGAGATGATCTAATTGGGTCATTAACTTTCCAATTATGACATTAGAATAGAAATTACGTCATAAAACTCGTAACACTTCATTCCTGATCGTCACACATTAAAACAGCGTGAGTTGTGTTGAGACTTTGAAAAAAACTAAAATTAGGATACTTAAATTATTAAAAATAAATTATCAAAAAGAATAGTTCTAGTTTCCTTAATGCCGATTCATACATAAATGACCTGGTCATTTCTGACGGGTATATTCTATTGAATAATAAACAATGCTAATCACAATGACGTAATCTACTTACAAGACTTCGATCCTAAATTCAAAAGAAAACGCAACTGAAATGAATTGAAATAGAAATATGATGTAGCATAGAATATAAAATCTATATTAAGAGGATCCAACATTGGCAATTTATATGATAATCAGATGGATGGAAAAAAAAAACAAAATATAAAGTGAAAGGAATATGTTTAACCTGCGAAAAGCGATCACGGGATCATTCTGAAAATTTTTTTTGCAAAATAAGAGTGAAAATGTCTAATACATCGTTAGTTTTCAAAAACAATTAAATTTAATTGGATAATACTTGATATCCATTATTTGAATGATGATGGATTGTTTTTGATTCGCAATTACAGTAGCAAAGCATAAATCATGTGCTGACAATTGCGTGAGGCATAAAATGTTGACATTCACCCTTGAATTTTCCTTTTAAATTCAATCAATATATATATATATATATGTATATGTACACACATACATATATATATATATATATATATATATGTGTGTGTGTGTGTGTGTGTGTGTGTGTGTGTCTTGACGATTGCACAAAGCATAAAATGTTGACATTCACCGGGAGATTTTCATTTCAAGTTTGATAATTATATACATATATGTTCATGTATGTGGATACCATTCATTTTTTTTAAATAATTTATAATCTTTTTTATAATTCAAGTATTACACTACACCTGATTAGCTGATATTTTAACGTCTACCAAAATTCAAAATAGATTGTTGCAGGGATAGAACAGTTAGAGGAAGTCTTTCAAATACGAAAAAAATACGAAATATAAAGAATATTCGTCCTATATCACAGCTCAACGGATAGATAGATAGATACTGCTCCTACATCAAAAATATGGAATTATTTCTCTTAATGATGAAATATTTCTCTGGCATTGAAGATTCGAATAAAATCAGAGATTAGCAAGGATTATCACGAACTCATCAGCAGGAAACGACTTATTACGTGTACAGTATACCTTCAATATTGCCGAAGTGTTTTATCAACTTTGTTAATAACTATGTCTGATATGTTAATAAAGCAGTTTTATCTACTCCAACAAAAGCTCTGTCCCGTATGACTTTTTGTGAGGAAAAACTTCATCGAAGTTTGATAAATATTTCCCAATATTTTTCCATTGTTTGAAGATGCACATTTATATGCACATAAATGTATTGTTTGAAATGTATGTGCTAAATAAATTTCATTTTATTCATTGATCAAGAAGACGCCAAGTAGTTACAAATGAAAAACACCTGTAATATTCTAGACTTCTTTTACAAATATCGATAATCATCAATTCAACATGCGCTGATTCATATTTCTCACTTCCCCCATCCCCGGGCAAAGAAAGAATATTGACTTTTCTCCAAATATTCCAGAGATAAGTTTTAAACAATAGAATGTTCAGTAGTAACTATACACTGGAGGCAAGCATTAAATCTTGCTCTCAGCTGCATTTTCTTCTTTTCAAAATCGTTCTTTCCATTGGGGAAAGAGAATAGGGCAATGTTATGAAATTTTTAATTAAATTATCGTCAGATTAAGTTGTAAAATATTTATTTACGATCAAAAGAAAATGATTCCTTCCTAAACAAACTAAGAATGAAAATAGAAAAAATCTTGCCATCGCAGCCAATGCTTGAATAACAATATCGTCAAAATTTGAAGTCATGTAAAAATATTCCATCAAAGAATAAATATGGTCAGAATAAATTTTATTTATGACATCACTGGAGTTTTTCACCGGAATATATCTAAAACAGACTGAAAAAAACGTTTAGAAACATCTAGATGTTATTATCACATCCTCCAAAATAAGGACTCCAGAAGTTCGGTAAAACCGTTTTCCAGGAATCAAAAATACGATTTTTACAGTGTTTCTAGAGGATTACAGATAAAGGATATCACCCTTTGCCTTCTTTGATGGCTCCAGTTGTTCAATAAAAAAGATCATCAGGAACCCTTGACGTCCACATCGAGAATCATGCATAAAAGATAAGCAAATCTACAGGATGAACCACAGATCCTTTCGTAGAGTTTTTCTGTTCTATTCCAATCAACCATATTTGTCGTTCGTGTCTGACGTGGCGAAAGTGAAGAGAATATTTTCCATAATTCCTGCCCAAAAGCCAATTCCCATAGTTTCATAAAGCAGATTAAAGAGTGGTTAAATCAAAATTTCTTCAACTTAGCTGAAAAGACCAGTAATTCTTGGTCTTTTTTTATTAGTCCCCATCACAAAAACTGAATCACTAAGCTTAACACTAACCTCTGACTCAAACTCTAAGCCTTATGGAACTAACGAAATAAACACATTAATTCCGAATGGTGATGACAATTTCGGTCTGGTAGTGACTGAGGGAAAAACCCTTGAATGCTATATTGTAATTTTTTCTTTTTAAACTTTTCACAGCGTAAATGTCTTCTTCGGACAATGCTACAAAAAGCAGACAACTAGACTGGTCTGAAACTCATCCAAAAAGATGTATAAGACAGAGAAAGATTCAGGTGAAAGATCGAAATGTCTTTGATTCTTTAAATTTGCTTACAAACCAACACCATGCATTAGATTTCTAGTTGACTAGTAAGAGAAAATGCAGCCTATCTTTTTTTCTTTCTTCAGCTTTCGGCAAGAATCTTCGAAAAAGTCCTGGTGAATTAGAATGAGCAATGGAAGATAAACAGTGATAAGCAGTTGTTTGAATACAAATCATCATTACGTAGAGCGAATAAAAAAGTGACCAAACACATTCTTTACCAACAACAGGCTTTTTTACCTATTTTCAACCAATTGAGAGCGGCAGACAAGATATTTCAAGACAAATATATTTATTATCTTACCATGACAGTGAATCTAAGAGAGGTTCAAGATAATTTGTAGATGATGATGGAGCCAGTGAAAAGTGATCCATGTCCCGGGATTACTGGCGGAATATTTCAGAACAGATTCCTTTGTTCTGAATTTTCCTACTCGGATGATAAATCAGATTGTGATGGAAAACAATTCATGGATAGCAGTCAAGGTATCAAAAAGCAATGTATGTTCCGGAGTGGCTGAAGAGATATCTCGAAATAGATTCTTTTTTTGTTCTGAGTCTTTTTACTCGGGCAATCAATCGGATATGGATTCAAGAAAATTCGTTGATGGTAATTAAGGCAGAGAAAGCAATGACTGTCTTGGAGCGGCTGGCGAGATATCTTATAACAAATTGATTTCGTCCTAGAGCTTCTTACCCTTACAGTGACTCAGAAGGGGGATTCAAGACAACTTGTAGATGATGACGAAGGTTTTGAAAGAAATGATTTCTCTCAAATAGCTGACAAGTTATTTCATGACATCCTGTGGTTAAAACTAATATCGACGTCATTCTACCTGTTGATAGGTAACAATTTTATGGGAAATATTTTGCAATTTTCAGAATCAAAATTTTATTTAGATATGATATCCTTCCTACGGTTCATGTGTGCATATTTCATTGACAGCAAAAGCATATACAAGTAATCTTTCATATTTACAAAGCTTGGCCTTGTCTGGCACAATCATAAATGAAAATAAGCAGGTTAAAAGATTATGCTACGCCAAGGTAGCCATATCTAGTCGCCTAAACCACGAGAAGGGCGACACAGGTGTATTTTAAATGTCTCAGATGTCAATTATTCTATACCAAGAGCTCTTAAGACAAGAAAGTAATTCAGGACGCCGAACCTCACGGTGTTCATCCTTTCGTTCGATCTCTAAAGCTTCTGATTTTGATATTTTTTATTTGTCTTTGTTTTGGTTTATAAAGGCATCTAAAGCACTGTATCAATTCATGAGAGAAGTCTATGTGACATTTCGACCACCTGTTAGGAATTCTTTGACTTGACACATATGCAGCGGATAAGTTGAATAGACGGCGAAGTTTTTATATACCCACCCTTTTGAAAAAGATATTTGCGTGTTAGTAAGTTTGTTCATGTGTTTGTGAATTCCAGCGCCTCTGGCCACACTGTTTTGTCCATAGACTTCAAAATTAGAATCAGTACTGCAGTAGACTCCTTCAAATCTTTTTTTTCTTTAAAGCTTTTTGACTCGGGGTGGGGGCTTTATTTTGATGGATGAATTTGATCAATAACTTCTAGATACCCCAGAAGATATCGATTGCAATGATCTTCTGCAATTAAAGTTAAAGGGACATTTTT
Source organism: Thysanoteuthis rhombus (assembly GCA_963457665.1). Classification (NCBI taxonomy): domain Eukaryota; kingdom Metazoa; phylum Mollusca; class Cephalopoda; order Oegopsida; family Thysanoteuthidae; genus Thysanoteuthis; species Thysanoteuthis major. Next base: position 67,866,809 of record OY735204.1, on the reverse strand, counting down.
GCTTGATTTGAATGCAACGATCTTCTCCAGGTGTGTGGTTCACCCCAGAATAAGATATCTGTCGATCATCGGATGTTTCTAGATTAGATGCTTTTACTTAAGTTTAGATGTTTTCCTATAGAAAACACTAGTATTGTCATAGATAGAACTTATTCTGACTAAATCTGTTCTTTGATGGAAATTTCATTCATGATTCAAATTTTGACGCTACGGTTGTTCAATTCTTGACTGTGATGTGATGGTAAGTAATAGTTCCTACTATTACTGCGATGACTGAAATCTCAGTCATTTGCAATTAATTGATTCATGTACTTTCCGTCGATTGTCAGGATGTCTGCTATAGTATGATGAATGACAGGATATTCTTGGAGCTGATGAGTTCGATACCGACTGATTGACCCACAATTGTGGTTCGGTGTGAGGCTCATATAAATTTCGTAAATGCCAAATTGATTCTCTACCGCAAAGCGATGGTTAGCAACTTAGTCTTGCAGTACTTTGAGTTGAGGTTCAATCTTCACTGGATCCATTGCTACTTTTTGGCCCTATTTCAGGTTGAGCTCAGAGATGTTCAGGGTGCCTGCTCAAGAGAATCAGTTAGCAGAATAGTCCAGAAGACTAGTGAGTTCCAGCATCACTATTATGGCGTAAGTTTTGGAGATATGGATATCCAAAGATTTTCGAAAGTTTGCTTTATACCATATTCAGCTTTAACTAAATAAGCCGTAAGCGAAAACAACGTTTAGCTTTTTTTGTTTTGTTTTAGCAGTAAGTCATTATTGATGCAACGCACACTATCTTCTTCTCTCTCCTACACCCCAGTATCTTGTACCTCTTACTTGCCCAAATTTCGATGACTCAGCCTAGCATACCATCATTTTGAGCTCTGGGAACGCTCAGAAATTCATCTCATGTGAAATAATAGTAATTACTTCTTTTTTTCTTTACGCGAGGGTAATCTGCACTTAGATTTTAAGTCTCTTGCAGGTTGTAGCCTTGTGACTGTCACAATAGAAGGAGTAGAAAAGAAAAAGAATGAGGGTGATCCTGCGCAGGTCTCACTAATTAAAATGCAATCTACACAAAAGCTTGAATCCTAAAGAATAAATAATAAGTTTAGTTTTCATCAATAAAGATGCTTAATCTGGTTAAGTTTGACGAGATACTCATTTCAATACAATAATGAACAAGCTAGACATTTTCTTTATACTACAATAGCTGTTATCTCTCGAAAGGCATATTGAACAACGAACTGTTGATTGAAGAATCACAGTCGAAGCCAAAAATGGATTTAATTTCTTGCATCTTTTCACGTTAATTCATTAATGAGAGAGGTTTGCTTTCACAGCGTAGAGAACATCTAATGAGAACACAAACTCTGCAGGAATATCCGTACTTCGCATAAATAAATCAACGTAGCCCGCGCGTGTTCCAGAACTAATTATACAAAAAAATTATCTAAAGAATTAGCTAAAGAAAAATCTTTTATCTAAAAAAAATATCAGCACGAAATCTTGGCAATAATGGTCCAGAATGACCACAGAGACCCCCAAATCACATTTCTGAGAAAACAAAACAGAAAAAACCTTTTAGATGGTGCCTAGTAGAAGAAGAAGAAGAAGAAGGAGAAGAAGAAGAAGAAGAAGATGAAGAAGAAGAAAAACGGGGGAAATATAGGAAAGACGATGGACACAAAAAAGGAAAGAACAGAAAAAAAAATATAACATAGAATTGAAAGAAAGAAAGTAATGAAGGAAAGTCGGAAAGAAGAAGAAGAAGAGGAAGAAGAAAAAACGAATCGAAGGAAGTGTGAAATATGAATGCATATTACATCTATATATGTAGGAAGTAAAGATAAGAAGAGAAAGAAAAAAGAAAGGAAGAAAAAGAAAGAGAAAGCAAGGATGAAATGGAAAAAAAAAGAACGAAAAAGTTTTGTAGTTTGAAGCCAAAGAATTGCAGTCTGGACAAAAATTAAAAGAAGAAGAAAAAAGAAAAAAGAGGACGAATAAACGGAAGAAAGGAAGAAAGAAAGAAGAGAAGAAACCAAATCAGAAATATGAGAAGAAAAGAGAAGAAATTCAATCACGGAAGATTTACGGGTCTCTTCTCCGAATTGGGAATTACTGATACGAAATCTGAAATATTAAACTTGAATTTTGCATGAAGCGTACAACAAAAGCTGATAAAATCTTTGGGAAGATAAAGTGAGACCAGATGATGGACAAATATCTTATTCTGAGGCGAACCACACGACTGGAGAAAATCGTTGCATTCAAATCGAGTAGAAGTGTCTCTTTAGCTTTAATTGCAGCAGATCATTACAATCGATACACGGTAGAACGAGACAGAAGATTTGTTATCTGAGAGTTTATTGTTGGGAAGATAATTGGTGTATTTTCCAATGAGAATAGACGATTGCCCCAGGTGGTTGCACCAAAAGATTCAAAGATATCATTGACTGCAAGACAAAATCCAGCAGGCTACGGCAGTGTGGCCAACTTGGAAAACTTTCATGCTAAATCGACCTCGAAAAGCCGCTGAAAAACATCAAAAACACTCGAAAAATATTGGCCAATTTGTGGCCATTGTATTAGCTAGATTCATTTTCAAATGGAATGGGAAATCCTAAAATTAGGCGAAAATTGCATTAGATTTAGCATGAAAAGCGCTAAATTGGCAACACTGGCTACAAGGAACAACGGTTTTCTAATTTTTCAGAGTTAAGGTTAACAAAAATATTCTAACTGATTGACGTGGTTTTACTGGCAAGAAAGACAAAGTCTGTCTAAACAAAGAAAGCTGAGTTCTTTATTTACTGTGCACAGCTGAGTTTTTCACTAGATCGAAATGTGGGTTGTGGAAGGAGGAAAGCCACGTGATGTCAATGTGATGGACATTGCCTGCCTGGAAAATCAGCTTTCGAAATCTTGTGTTTAACTTTCTACGAACTGCTACAGCTGGCGCACGAGTAAGAAAAGGTACGAATTTCCGTTACGAGGCAGACTCATTTACTAAACTATGCTGAGTACGACGCACGCAGACTCTCATTAGTGGGACACATACACTGAGGGACTGAAGTTACTACCCAGCAATCGTCTAGAAAACTAACTTGATATCTATCATTCCACGGCGGGATGCCCTCTATTTACTGAGCCTGGTTTAACTTTGGCTGCACGAGCTGCCAGAACGAAGTCAAAGTTTGTATCCAGCCGCCTTATAAGGGGTACCACTCTTTGGTATAAAAGCAGAGCTATCCATCTGCCGGACTAGTTCAGCCTTCTCTATTATTTATCCATTGGTAGGGGGAGAAGAGTTGGATTCATGCCTTTCCTAAAGTTTGAACTTGGCTAACTGTTTGGCCAAACATATTTCCAGCTTTCCATTCTTTGCATTACATGCATATACTTTGTACATTTATCCATTTCTGCGCTGTATTAATTTTTCCATCCACTGAACAACCGTAGCCATCAAAGATGGTGAGGGGTTTTATCCTTTTTTGTGCATGTGTTTGTGCGTTTGTTTATGTATTCGAGTGCACCTGGCCATACTGTTTTGTCTACAGATTTAAAAAATGGCATCAGTACTCTCACTAGACCTCTTCTAAAATCGTTTTTATTTCGTAAAAAAGTTTTTTTTTTGTGGCGGGTATACTTTATCGATATCATATAGATTCAGAGTAAACTTTATAATATATTCAGAAATATCCACACACACACACACACACACACACGCACACACACACACACACACAAACATACCATCATCATCATCAACAACAGCTGTAGGTCTATTGCTGGACAAAACCCTTTCCCGTCAACCTTCCTGGTTGACTACAAATGCATTGATCTTTGGCATGTCTTGCAGGCAAACCCTTCTATCTCTTCATTTTGCATCTGGTCTTTTCCTAATGCGTTTACTGTCCAATGAGAACCAATCCGTTAAAATTTAGCTCCATCCGTCGTCATTGCTAAGTGTCTTGTCCATTTCCATATTCGTCACTTGATTAATACCATCATTAATTATTAATAGTATCATTATATTTGCCCCTCTCTCTATATATATATATATATATATATATATATATATATATATATATATATATATATATATATATATATATATATTCTTGAAAACTGTTTTTTTTTTACTGGGAACATTTGCACATTATATATTATATGTGTGTGATGGGGGAAGGATCAGCAAATGTATTTGTGCAGATGTAAGAACATACCTAATGACAGATCTACATTATGAACAGAGAGAAAGGTTTTAGATGATGATATCAGCAATTAGGCTTGTATAAATTCACAACAGCATATATATGCATATACATATTTAATACATTCCTTTTAACTCTACTCATATATATATATATATATATATATATATATATATATATATATATAATATAAATATATATATATGTATATATATCAATATACATATATTACTCTTTAAATTCTTACGCAGTTTTTGTATTTTTTTTCCAAGAAATTGTACAAAAACTATGCATAGAGATGCGTCTGCCATTGCCCGATCTTTTGTTATGTGCGTAGGCAGATACATTCATATTGATGCTGTAAATATCAAACTAATCTTTTTTTTGCAAAATGAAAGCACATTCGTACCAGACATTTTCATTTAATTTTCACTCACTCACGTCCATGTAAATACCTGAATGTATATGCATGAATATTCATGTTAATATACTAAGCGTGTATGTGTGCGTGTTCGTTTCCGAGTGTACGTGTGTTTTCTAACAGAGGTAGCCTGGTTCTGGGAAGGAAAATTTTATTCTGAAACGGAAGCCAGCGATTTTTAACATAACAATACGAACAAAGACGGTTGCGCGTGCGTAGTGAAATTATGTTCGTCCATCTTTTTTTGAAATTTTCATTTACTTTTTCTTACGTCATTTTCCCCTTTACTTTTCTTTCTTCTTTTTCAAAAGGTCCTCTTTGCAATCTTTAGAACGTGATGCAGCTTAAATTGGCAATACACTATTAGCGTGTATAATTGGCTGATTTTCACTTCACAATATGCAGAGAATTTCTAATCCGCTTTCATGTTAACTTTGAGTGATATTTTTGTTTTGCAAAATGTCGCTCATAGATAAATTTGTAAAAGCGGGTTTGCCACGTCTTGGGACGAACATCTTTCCTCGATTTTTGGTATTTATAACCCCCCCTCTCTCAATCTCTCTGTCTGTCGTTGTGAAGCTGACAGAAAGAATGCTATCCAAGAGAGAATGCCAGTTGCCTACTTTTAATTTTGATTTTAATTCATTTTCCACTAAATATAGCAGTAATCTCAACTCGTCCCGAGCGATCCTTCATTCTACGAAACATAAGTGTATCCAATAATAATAATAATAACCATGTGCATTGTATAGCGAATATATTGATGCAAAAGAATGGTAGGAACGATCAAATGCATAAAGCCGAATGAATTGAATGTCCTTTCTGAGAGTCTCTCTGCTTTCAGTGTTCTCAGGCATTATTTCTAAGCAATTCTTGATATTAACCAAATTTAGCTCAGTATGGCACAAGGTAAAATGCAGGAAATTTTGATAGAAAAACTGTGTTGCTCCGATTTTCTAAATCGAAAGGGCCCGCTTACCAGCCGTGTAAATCTGCATTCAAATCCTTGGTTTCAGCTGAGCTTGAACATCGACCACTGGTAATAGTGAGAAATGAGCAGCTAGATATTTGTTAAGCATATCGGCACGAGGCTTAAAGGAGGAGATTGAAGCAACAGATTGTGTTAAGCCGATTTTCCAAATTGGAAATCTACATTCAATTTATTTTATATTATGTGCGTTATTGACAGCGTCAATTGATACCAGGGGGAAATACCGGGTTAGATATTCGCTTACGACGCAAGGTGAATTTGGGGGATATTGGAGTAGATTTGTTGAGCGATTTTCCAATTTGGAAGGACCTGCTTTTCTACGTAAAGGAAAAGGCATTCGAATCGTGGCCTTCATCTGGGCTCGAATTCTGACCGCTAGAATAAGAAATAAATACGCAACTGCTTAATCCACCAAACAGACTAAGCAATTTATTTTTTATCTCATTTTATCCATAAACCATGACAACCGAGACCCATTTCTCGTCGTAGGAACGTTATGTGAAATTTAAAGAAAAAAATACTTAGTACTGACTGCACCCGGATGTTCAGCAGATGTCAATTAGTACATCCCAGGATTTAAGAATTTAAAATTCCTACAAAAGGGACCTTCCAGAACATCCAAAGTGGTGTCATGTTGGGTTCTCTTGGATTAAGTATGTATACACTGAGGAAGTTTCTACACGCTCGATAAGGTCGAATAAAATGCATTGGATGAGCGAGGTGAGAACCATAAGTGTCTTTTTGCCGAGATCTTTTTTATTCAATGGAAAAGTGAAAACATTGAAAGATTTGATATGAAAGATTTTGGACCTAACAGACATCTGTCAATGGTTAAATGATTAACATGCTAAACATTTTTGAGGCAGCTGATTTATTTCATTGTTTATTCTATATACGCTATCTTGGTTGACTGGCGTATCCAATGTGAAAAAACAGGAGTCTCGGTTCAAATCGAGTTAAGAAGAAATAATACATTTATGATTATTCTGTTGGATTATATAACCATTTCTTTATAATACTATAGTTGGCGTTGAGAAACATAATGGTCAGATAGGGACAGTAATTGAATAAGACGAATGTTGAGTATAAAGCAATATTGTATGTGTAATCATTAGGTCAGATGGGGAAGTTGACGTATCTGTTCAATCAATTCTACTTGTGGCATCACTTGAAACTCAAACAGCTAGTAATGAATATCGGATTTGTAAAAGTAACTGAAGAAAGAGAGTGCTATAAGATTCACATTGTTGCAGTCTTATTGAAAAATGCTCTCATACTAATTACAATCCCTAAGTTACAAAATTGAAGATGCAGGTTAGCTAACTGTTAACAGTCCAGAGTCAGTGAACCGGGTTCAAACTACGGGCTCCATCATCATCACCATCATTATCAGCCTTTTAGCGTCCGCCGTTTGACATCTCCCCGAATATTCGCCAGACTAGTCTATCATGGACATTGTGGAGTCAATACTCTCTGAATTTGTCTAGTCTGTCACAGAATTTTACTTCCTGTCGGGCACAATTTCGCGTATGATCTCTGGGGATCTACATTATGAGTCTTGATGTCCAGCAGTTGTCTGCCATTCTTGCAACATGACCAGCCAATTGTCATTTGAGTTTTCTAATGATTGCTATGATTACTCATGATCTTTTCTGTAATAATTTTTGCTGTCTTATTATCTCTCCATGTGAGGTTGAGCATGATTCTCCCATTGTCCTTTGCACAGTTCTCTGTTTGAGGGTCAAACTTTTGATTAGGTTCCATGTTTCTCCTCCATAGGTGACTTTCCGGAGAATGCATTGGTTGTAGACCCCTCCTTTTAGTTTTCTTTAGTTTTCTTGCTCTTGGAAGTTGAGCTTGCTCTACCTAAAGCTTGCCAACCTTATGTGATTTTTTGCTTGATTACTTCTTCTTTTGAGAATTTCATGGATATTCGTTGTCCTAGGTGGTTGTAATGGTCTACTTCCCTCAGCTCTGTGTTTTCGATTTTATCTTTATCCTCAAGGGGCACAGACCGAACTACGGGTGTAGCAGTTTTCTCTTTCACTAATGCTCTTGGGAAAGGCATTAATCTATTCCCTCCCTCAGTTATACATAAATAAAATGGTATTTGTAGCCCTTTAGCCGTGTAAGACAGTCCATCTTGGGTGTCAGGCTAGCATGCAAGCGCCATAAAAATCTACAATTTGTACAAACAATGATTTGGTCTCCGTGGATAGTTTGAGGAATGAAGATAAAATCACTGCCTCATGTGCTGCGCCACACGGGAATAACTGAGCGGAGAGTGAGTTACGAAACTTATCTCAATATAAATTCTTGGCATACCGCAATGTCCTTAGCTAGCAGATATATTTAAAGGCAAGTTAAACAGAGGCAGTGCTTTTTCACTCATGTGAACAACAATGGCGTATGGTGCATTGTACAATGAGTATTTTCCTAGGTACGGATGCACAAAAGCGTTAGAATATTCAAATGTCTGTAAAAATCGATTGACAGTAAAAGTCTTTTTGGTACAATGTAGACAAGGTGGTCTTCATTGTGGAACGTAAAATTTTACACCTCCGCTCTTTCGATGTTACAAACGATGAACGGATAAAAAGATGTAGGAGAATTGAAAAGTCTTTTAGTGGTTTGGTTAGAATCACCGTAATTAGTGGGCGCATTGTGAAACGTGAAAGAGACGTTTTGAAATTACTTTCAAAGATAAATCCTTAAAAGCTTCTTCCGACTGACACTCATCAGAGGATGACTCGTCAAAAAAATGACTGCACATTCCCTACATCTTTCTATTGTTACTGTCAATTGATTTTTACAGACACTGGGATATTTTTTTACGTGTTTGTGCTCAGAGCACATCTATGAAACGGACCACCATACGCCAGAGGTGAGCAATAATATAACAGAATGAATAAAATAGTTTACATTTTCTCAGCTTTATGGCTACGGGCATAGCTTCGTCGGGCAGTCAATGTTTTAAGTTCTGGATCAACTATTAAAAAAATTTTCAGAGAAAGTTTTGTCAAACCAAAGCAGTAAATACTTATACTGACTTGGCATAACCTGGGAATGCAACAAACCGTGTTCGTCACGCAATCAATTGATAGTAATCTAAACGCATCCAGATTTGATTTTATCTGAATTAAGTATTACGTGATAAAAAGGTAAAAAGTAATATTTCGAATGCGAATTGCAAAACATGTTGGCGCTCACCATTTAGAAGATCTGCGTAAGATAATTTTTCTACCTTATTTTCTCCTCATTACACCCTATTCCATACAAAGCTAAGCATAGTAAATATCAACGGAATTCACGTACCGTATATAAATACTGAGTCTTCTGTTTTACTGGTCATAGTTTTGCATATGATTTGTGGGAAGCCAAGTTGTTAGTTATGATGTTCAGTGGTTGTCTGACATTCTTGCTATGTGACCAGCTCATTGCTATTTGTGTTTTCTTATGGACATTATGATTTTGTCTCACTCCTGTTTTTCTCTAATATCCTGTGTTGTTTTCATGTGCTGTTGAGCATGGTTCTCTCCATGAGCATGTTGCATGTTTCTCAGTTCTGAGAGTCAATCTTTTGGTCAGGTCCCATGTTTCAGATCTGCAGGTGACCATCGGAAGATGCCTACCACACAGGCAACTGTAAATCAGCAAGACTTGTATTTATCCGAATATATTCAGTTTACAGAGAACAAATGGTCAACCCAGTGAGTGAAATCAATACAGACCAGTTCACTTGTCTTTAGGTCGATGTCATTTCTACATCAACGCGGAAAAGGTCCAACGAAGCAGGGTCCACCACAATTATCTTCTATGTAAGGACTCTATATATGAATCTTTGTCCACCTCTATAATCCTATATGTTGAAAAGAAAACAAAGAGAATAGTCGTATTTTAAGAATATCATATCTAATTTTCTTCCTATTTAATCAAGAATTCTGCATGATTTCAAGAATCTGAGTAAAAGGTGTGCATATCAATCATGAATTTTATATAGTTTGAGAATCAACAATGGATAGGATTCATTAAAATCAATGCAATGTCTTATTTTTCATGTCGATTATTTAAAATGTCCGGGGACATTTCAACTCCTTAACAAATGAAGAGGAAACGAACGAAATTGATAGCTTACTCGTGAATGAATTGAAATGATACGTTATTCTCAGCCTGTGGTGCGTCTGTTCTTTCTTGCTGTTTTTGAGAAATTCCTTGTGCGATCAAAAATTGTTTAGCTTAAACATTCGATATGGTTGGGAATTATCATAAATCTTTTATGTCCTTTTAAAGAATAAGACTTCTTGGAGAAAAGAAAACGTTTAAAAAAATTCTCCCTTCAAGAGTTCATCCTTATGTTACATTTCGATTCTGGAATCATTTTTTCTTTTAAAATTGTAAAAAAGACATCTTCTTTTCATTCTTTTTCTTGTTTCTTTTCTTTATCATTTTTTTTCTCATTATATCTATTTCATTTGCGTCGTACATATACTATAATATATATAAACACACACATATATACACACATTTATATATATATATATTAATATATACACACATAAATATATATATATATAAACATGTACATACATATATAATAGCATATGTGCAAGCATATATATATACACGCCTATATATGCTTGTATTGTGGATATGGAGAGATTCAATAGAATGTTGATGAAAATGACAATTGGAAAGTAAAAAGGAAAATCAAAGAGAAAGTAGGTGTTACATTTCAAAGTTTTTTTTTATCATTACACGGGCATGTTTCGATGTATTTCAACAGAAACCAGACATCTTTTTCAGATTTTCCCCCAGCATTAAACATGTAAACAGCAAAATTTTCTGTGAACTTCGCCAAATATTTTTTTTCAAAAAGGTTTGCATCCAAATGTGAAATTCAACAGGAGCCGTTGGTGAAATATACATTATTGTAAAGTTCTCTTCAAAACAAGAAAAATGTCTTGATTCCATTCAAGAAAACATTGGAGGGGAAGTTCATGCCGGATATCATGCACACAACAAGGTTGTTCGATTGAAAAGCTTTGGGTAACACGATGGACTGTTTGTACTCCGTTTTTTTTAATGAAATACTTGTTAATCATAATCAACTGTTGGATTTGCCAGAGATATGTCCTCGTGAGAATTTGAGAGCGGATATTAAAACAAGAATCGTGGGGTGCAATTTGCAAAGGCAAACTTTTTTTCTGTTTTATCTTTCACTCTGACAGATTCCCTTTTCATTAGTAAATAACACGTCCGAGACCTTGCAAAGTGAGAAAATGACAGCTATTAGTGGACCATGGCTTGCAAACATTACTGTTCAGATATTTGAAGGATGCTTCCTTCAAATTTGAAACTGTAGTTCTGAAATTAAAATACCATCTATTAGTAGGAGGGTCCTCTATGCCAAAATAAGCGGAACAAACCAAATTATTCGATGTTGGGACTTATTGACGGCTGTGAAAGTAACTCTGCTTGCCACCCAGCGAGTGTTGAAGAACTCTACAAAAGAATTTACTTTGGAGTTATAGATACAACGCTTCGTTTAAGTGAGGTCTGATTTGACCAACCAAGCTACGATACCTCTGCTATGTTGGGATATCTCTTAAACGCCGTCCATAGTGAACGATTTGACGATGGGCTGAATCACCTATAAATGATTCATGGACGTGGAATCAAAATGTCTTGGAAACAGATTTCGAGATCTTGAAAAGAGGCGTCGGGTCAGTTTGTTTCAATGACATGTTTGGGCAGTGCCACAAAAAGAAAGAAAACTATTCATCCCAAACACCACACTGATATAGCGTCGTGTGCTCTGCTAAGCTGAGCATTTTATCCACGTATCTATAAGACACGTGAATAGCAAAAAGAATTAGCTGAACTTCTTTTCATACGTTTTATATTTACATAAGTAAAAGAGTCACTTTTACCTTTTTTATTGTTTTTTCCTCCAATGTAAGTTTTTTCTGTACTTCAAAACCTTCGATAAAAGGCTGACACTTGATGATAAAAGCGATGAATATAACAATATCATCCCGAATAATTCGTAGATAAAAATTTCATCGTCATCATCATCAACATCATCATCCTTTTAACTCCCGTCGTTCGACAAAGACCCTCTGCAAGATTTCTCGATGGCAGATATCGCATCTCTCCAAATCTCCAGAACCTTTCGAAGTCGTCATGCCATTCCATTTTCTGAAACTCACTAAACGTGTACTCGAGATGTGCACCCTATACGATTCCGACCAGACCTTCAATTGGTTCTGTGCACATCAAACAACATATCTAATCATTTTTGTATTCATCGGTGTAATCAGTTTCTCCTTTACTCTTTGTTTCTGGGCCCTTGTCAACTTTACTTTTTTCTAGAAACACTTTTTGACTTGTTCAATGTTTGTTTTATTACTTTGCCGGCCTTTTGTTTTTCCTTCTGCTCCATTGCATAAAGTTACAGCGTACCGAGTCCCATTTACAACTCAACGAACAGCCCCAAGGAAAAGCTCTGACAGAAGCTACCTTGAATGTAGCATATATATATATATATATATATATATATATATATATATATATATATATATATATATATATATAGTTTATTGCCACTTCTCATAAACATAGACTGCACTATCATCAATTGCACATTACAGCATAAACTTGGCACACGTTTATCAAAGTCAAAAGATTACTTACCAGGATGGAACAAAGGTTTTTTTCTTGCGAAAGTTTTCATGGTCACAGTAACATGTGATTCAAACTTTCAAGAAAAATATTCTGCTCAAAATGATGCTAACAATGGTACTATCAAGTGTTGGAAATAAAAATCAAAGCTGGTGGTTCGACTTGCCCCATAGGATAACGTTCCTGGCCTTCTTTACTGTGCTGTCTTGTGATCTCTCCTTGTGATATTAAGCCTATCATCTCTGCACTTTTCATTGTTCTTAATTTGTGAGCCAATCTTTTTTTGTCACAATGCAGATTTCAGGTCCATAGGTGACTACGGTGGGGACGTATTGGTTGTTGATCTTTCTTTTCAAAACTAATTGGATCTTATTGTTCTTGAATGCTGAGCTTGCTCTGTCAAAAGATTGTCAACGTACAATGTTTTTTCACTTGACTTCCTTTTCTTTTGAGGATTTCATGCAGTCCCAGGTATATGTAGTTGTGAACTTTCATCAGCACTGCGATTCTGATTTTGTTCAATACGTCTCTATCCTCAACATATTTGCTGCACATGACATTGGTCTGAATAAAGTTCATTTGAAGACCTACAATCTTGCTTTCCCTATTGTTCGTGGAACATTATCTGGAGTCTTTGAATGTTCTCGGCGAATTCCTATCATGTCGACTGCAGATCTTAGATTACTAAGGCGTTGGCCATCAATTCAGATTCATCCATTTGTCTATTTTAAGTTACAGCAGCCCATTTTGAGGCATGTTGAGTGAGATCCAAAAGAACTAGCATAATTTATGATGGCCGAGCACAGAGATTAAAACCATACTTCCCCTACGGAGGATAGATAAACAAACAAACAAAGAAGAGTTAATAGTAAAAGACAGCAAAAACTACCAGCAGATAGATTAACCGGTATAATATCTAAAATAATAAAACCCACAAGCCAATAACATAAAGAAGAAAAGGTTGCTAAAAACAGAAATTTGAAAATATGGGAGAATGATCTAAAAAAAACAGAAAAAGGAAGTATAATTATGATTGGGCAGGCTTTCTTCCCAGAAAGATCAAAGGAAGAATACGCACCTCCCAATAACGTTTTCAAATTGGGATCCGGGAAAAAATCGAACTATTCACCCGAAGAAACCTGAAAGAGAGAAAGATAAGTGTGTCTGTGTAGCAAATCTATTATCTCACCGTAACTGAAGCTCTACTCTGAAAGCTTTTGTATCGAACACTGATTTGTACTTGGTGTATATATATATATATATATATATTTATATATATATATATATATATATATATGTATATATATATATATATATATATATATATGTGTGTGTGTGTGTGTGTGTGTGTGTGTGTAACAGGCACGTGGTACCAGGCTTGCCAATTAAGATGATTTTCCTAAATTTCGATATTGAAAGTCACCTTCAAATTCAAAAAATTTGAAAAAAAATCTCAATTGGCAACCATGCGTACCACTGATCAAGAGAGGTAACAAAAGAGTCCTTTTTTGGAGAATCTTTGAACAAGTCTCTTTACTTATCCTTTGTGAAGAGGGAATGAACCACTTTCGTTTGATCTGGCTTAAATGTGTAGGAACGTGGGCGACAAAACTTTTTTGTCAAAAATAACCTGCCGTTCTTTTTTTCATTATTTTTTTTTACAACGGAACCCAGTCAGCTGCGTTCCCTGCTGAGAGGAAATGAAATCACGTTTGCTCGTGGGGAGAAACCAAAACCTGCGTCAATGTAATTCAAACGCTGTCATTTAACTTCAGAGCGAACCTGTCGCCGGTATTGCTGAGTTTTTCTGCTGATTGGCCCTTCGTTCGATAACTGCACTCATGAGATCAGTCACCGTGCACCATACAACCTTATATCAATAATGTGTTTTTTCATGACCAATCTCAAGTTTTTAACTCGGTGGGAGGGGTGAACTCCTTAATGACTGGGTCGAATTAGGGGAAACAAAACAATAAAACGATTGTATTGCAGTAAATATCCAAGATGGAAGAGGCTCTGTTCCTTGAAAATCAGCGTACGAAATCCTGTTTCCCACTTGGAATGGTATTTACGAAATAATTCTTGATGACGTTATCATGGATACGTTTTTTTTAAATATAAGTTATCTGAACAGAGTAGTAGCCTTGAACAAGATTTTTCTTGGCTAAATAAGTATCTATATCCGAGCAGAGCATAAAGATAAACCTGTACATATATCTGTATATATCAATATACATCAATATAATACAATGGTATGATTTCAAATGAATGTCCGTGTATATAAGCTGACAGTCATGAAATCCCTTTTCGTGTCCTATGTCTGCTTAAGCTTCAGTTAAAACCGCTGTTCTATCATTAGCATAAGCCTCTAGAATTCTTTTTCGAAAAAAAAATATCCAACGAATATCCTTTGATGATAACAGTCCAAGACGCTAGTTAGGCTTGCATGTCGACAAAAAGAAATAACGCATTCTTTTTTAAATGTATTCTTTTCGTCAAGAAAAAGTGTTTTCTTTCTTTGCTTTTAGAACTATGTGCCCTGTACATGTAAGGATGTAATCAATCAGTGCATCTGCAAGAGCCAATATTTTCGCCAATTTCCCAAGTCTCCGGTCATGGGAAAGAAAAAAGACTGGATACTTGTTTTTACACAAGAATGTATATTCCATTGTTAGTAGTTAGCATATCCCTATGTCATACAGACTAATTATCGCCTCTCCTGTCCAACCAGTTATTTATAGTCGATATTATTGCATAGTTGACAAGCAAAGAAAACAATCTTAGAAATCAGTGTTTCTCGGAAAGATCTTAGAAAAAAGCTTTACAGTCTTTGTACATACATATATATTTTACAAGGATATGAATAGAATGTCTGCTTTCGTTCCGAAAGTTGGATATTTGTCCAACTTAAAGATGCCCGTTTATAGGCTTCATAATACAAGTTCAGAGTTATTTCCCCTGAGAATAACAGTTTTATTAGTATTTTATACGAACTAGGTTTTTTTTTGTCTTGCAGAAGAATTCAATGTGTGGCACTGTGCCATGTAAAACTATGACCCATCGTAATTGTAGCGTTTGTGCTACAGTTTTCTAAGTGTAGCTTTTATCCGGTGTTATGTTTCTTTCTGGTGGTTGCCTTTTATTGTAATCTGATCAATGATAATCAATGAAAATGACGCATTGAAACTTATCAGCAAATGGACAAAAATACAAGCCAAGACAGCGCAATCTTTGATAAAGATTTGCCTTCGGTAAGAGACAACAAAATGCCGATATTCGGCACGGTAGATAATCCATGGAGTCGTTATGACTGCTACTACTTACGGATCAAAATCTACAAACTGGCCATTTTTAATGGCTATGAGTAACTAGATTTTTGAGAAATTTTTATCGTAGGAAATCCCAAAAGTTGCTAGATTTTCATGAATTTTTACCGAAGAAAGCAAAAGGCTATGAAGGTTTTAAAGTATATTTCATCAATTTTACCTCGAAATCATATGGTTCTGGGTTAGTATTTAGGATTAGTAATTTAGAGTTTGCGTTAAGAACGGTTAGTTACTTTCTTTCCATAATATGGCGATTCCAAGCCAAACTGCTAGCCTTGAACTTACCTAATAGCTTACAGCTCAGTCTACCTATTAAGCCTATTTCTAGCCCTAACCAACCTAATAACCATAATTACAAGTCTACGTACTGAACCTGATTCCAAACCTGCCTATCGACCCTCACCTACCTACCAACTCTGAATCCAAGCCTACTTACCAACCTTAATTCCAATGCTGCCTACTAACCCTATCGAAAACATAATCGAAAGTAACCTTGATTGAACATTGGTAAAAAAACTAGCCACCTCTAGCCATTCAGAAAATTACCAATTCTAAAAATTCTCAATTGTAGTTGCTGCCTTGGCATCTCTGTCGCTTATCTCCCTTGTCAAATATCGGGATTTCGTTAAATCTTACTTAATCCAAGGAATGATCCAATTTTTAGATTGAATTGACTGACTGCTATTCGTTACATAGTAAAACTCAAACGAAGAAAAAGTCAAGTGCCTTTTCAATACACGGGTAAATTTTTCACGGGTCCGGTTGCAACCTCTCGTGGGACCCTAGTGGGGTCTTAGTTGAGGAAGGTGTACTGTAATACCCAGCTCATTCTCAGAGTACGGATTGAACCAATTTATTTCATTCAAAACCCTGTATACCGTTAGGTTTGAATAAATCACACACACACACACACACACACACACACACATATATATATATATATATATATATATATATATATATATATATGCACGTGTGTGTGTGTGTTTTTGTGTGTGTATCTTTGTGTGTGTGTGTGTGTGTGTGTGTGTATATATATATATACCAATAGCCTGATTAACCAAATTGATGTATACCAATATATGATATAATAATATAACCAATTTATTTCATTCCAAAACCGTTTAGTTTGAATGAATAATATATATATATATATATATATATATATATATATATATATATATATATATATATATATATATATATTTAAATGAGGTAACTCATCCATCATAAGCTTATCCAATGGTCTTCCATAGAAATAGAGCACTTTGGTGGATGAGGGATTTCTGCGTAAACAAATATATCGCTTAAATCCAGCCTTACTGACTGTCCAGTTCCGTAGTCCAGAGGTAGGATATCGGCCTGTGGGTCCGAATTTAAGGTTTCAATTCTGCCTCACGGTACTGGATAGGATAATTGAAAGTCTATAGCCACACTAAAGAGATGTAATACATCAAAACAGCTGTCTGTGTAAAACATATGTGTGTGTGTGTACCAACAGCTTAATTGACGAAATTGATGTATACCACTACTTTATTTTGATATCAGAAACTTAATTTTCAGAGGAAAATATAGCTTTATGCATATGAATTAATCAGAGAAATATACACTGTTTTGAAATACTTTCAATCATTGGAAGGAATATAAAATTATAAAAATACTCAAAATTTTGAGTGACTCCCCTAGCTTCGTCTTGTTTTAATAGATTACATAAATATAATGTTTTTGTTGGAACATGACCCAAGAGAGTGGCGATTGACTCGGTGAGATATCATCCACGCAAGCCCCTGATATTTCCTACTTATTTTACATGATTTCACTGAGTGCTTGTAAGTTTAGATGTGCTATGCTCACTTGAATTTTGCAGTGCAATTTTTACTTTGTCAGAATGATTTATTATAGTTTTCAAAGTCGACGATGCAAGTCCAAATTATTCCGCAACAACGCCTCCCTTCCTCCACCTTTTTACTTTCATTATTGTCTTTCTTTCGTGGCATCTTATGTATTGGTTTATCCTTACACATTATGATGGGATAACAAGATGGACTGACTTCAATGAAAAAAAATGCTTTAAAAATGAAATACGAATTTCCTACACAAGTGGAACGATAAAGACTTTCATAGCATTCCTATCCCTGGTAGGGCACGACCCATCTCTTATCTATAGGCATCTCATATTTCATCTATCGTCTCGCTGCTTGGTAGAATATGACCTTTTACCGGCTAAACATATCATATTTCATCTGTCGGTATCACCTAAGGCCTCAATCGATCCCTAAACCCTTGTAAAGGTCATCAGCGGTGTTAATTGGTGTTTATAAATAAGGGTGGACAGATGAGAGACGTACTACACCGGATTCCGTTTTTGTGTACCACATAATCCAGGAATTAAAGATTTCAAGTGCTTACGTGTGTAATTGGTGTGGTATGGAGTTGACTTTCAAAGGTTCTAGACAATATTGTAATGATAACAAGATGTACGGTGTTCTACAGCGATTTCATTTGTTTAAACATCTGATTGTCCAAATCAATCTAAATTCAAATATGTACATAGATGTATTATTTATATTAGTTAATGTTTCGTATTTATATAAAACTTCTAGAAATTTGTTTGAATGTTTGAATTCGATGCGTTTCGATAAACATTTGTTTCAAGTGTATTTTTCTAGAAATGAGGTGTGTTGTATTCAGTTGTCAGTATTTTTCAGGAGTACATTGTGTTATTCTTAGGATAGTTTATTATTGAAGTCACTACTATTAATTTAACTGGTTTACAGTACTCCACTGACAATATTGAAATAATAACTAATACTTAAGGTTATTTATCATTATTGCTCTATTCTAATAACTAATGTTTATACAACTTGCCCCGCGATCAACAGGCGGATAAAATTTCTAAAATCAATATGCTTTTTTCATTATCAAGCGTGAGCCTGGAAGACATTCAAAATTCCATCAAGAAAAACTTGTTTGGTTTAAATTATGAAGCAAAAGTTGTGTCTGCAACTCCAGCAGATAAAATAGCTACAAGCTTGGTCCATAGTGATGATTAATGTTCGCAAAATTCTCCATTATTCACCCAACAAAACAAGTAAGACAAATGCAAGCAAAAACTACCTATAAAATGAATGGTGCGATTTTTTCCTGTTACTTTGTCTGTAACAATGGACTCTTCCGCTTAAAGGTAACAATTTTGCCAAATCAAAATATCTTCAATCTACGATTTGAAACCATGGACTCTTCCAACGATACGAATTTAGTAATTTCTTTTCTAAAAAGAATCATCTCACAAAAATTCGAATATATCTGCGAATTTCTTTTCACAGGGAGTAACTAGTTTTCAAATAACGCACAGGAAAAATATTTTTTCCTTGGAAATAAAAGATGATAAGGAAAAAAAATGAAATTACTATAAGCTTAAAGAGATACCCAAGAATTAGATAATGTTTCTATTTACCAAATAAGCAAAGAAAGAAAGAAAGGAAAAGAGAAAGAAAGGACCAAACAAACAAGCACGCCTACCCGTCCAACAACGCATTCATATCCACAAAAAATTAGACACAAAAAAAGGACTCTTCAGCAATATATTTTCTCACTCCAGCTTACGTTAGGTATATCTCATCTCTAGAGATATAGAAGGTGTCATATTTGATAATAGTGGAACACTTAGAGAATAAAACCATCAATAGCCCAGACTTACAGGTGTCGATAATAAAAGTACTTCAAGTGGAGAAAAAAAGCCCTCCAAAACCAATAGCCCCTCTCTCTCTCTCTCTCTCTTTCTCTCTCTCTCTCTCTCCATATCTATCTATCTATCTATCTATCTATCTATCTATATATATATATATATATATATATATATAAATGCATTTCGTTAATATCTTCTGAGGGTTGGGGTTATCAGTGAGCGAAGAGTGTTCGATATCGGGGATAGAGCATATGTAAATAGAAAATTCAGTGCTTCGTGGTGACTTTGAGTTTCCTGCCAGTTTCGTGCAATCGTTAGACGGTCTGAGGATTGCACTGGCATGAAACTTCAAGTCATCATGAAGCACTGAATCTTCTATTTACACACACACACACACATACACACACACGCACACACACACACACACACACACACACACACACACACACACACACACATATATATATATATATATATATATATATATATATATATATATATACTTCTAGGAAGCTTTACAGCTTTAAGCACCAAATATACGAAAGAAAACCTTTTTTCCAGATATTCTATGTCATTTCTGTCAAATATTTCCCAATATCTGTTTATGTCATTTTCTTCAGTATTTTTTTAGTACTCTTTCCATTGCAACCCAGGCGATGGAGCAGAGTCGCGTTAAGAATCCTTCTTGGTGGATGCGAGTCCGAGTTCCGCTCCACGCTCATTCTCTTCTTTCATTTACGTGGTTGACTCTTCGATCTGCTATTCGAAAAACTCCAGTGCTTGACAAAATATGTTCCGGAATTTTCTTCCTGGTAGACTAAAGTGATCTCAACAAGATATCTATCTATCTATGCAATATTTAGATAGATAGATAGATAGATAGATAGATAGATAGATAGATAGATATGAACACACACATATATATTCAGAGAGATTCGTAAAAGCGAACGCAATACATTACATAAACATATTTATAACTACGTATGTATTTACATACATATCTATATTTACATCAAAACTAACAGCTTGGTACAGATGTAAAGACCCGATTAGAAGTAAAAAGACGTAGATATTTGATGTATATCCAGACACATGCAAAACTCGATATGAGCATATCTATCCATCTATCCATGCATACATACTAAAATAAAATAAATAGTTACATAGAGATGAACACATATTACATATAGAGTAATATGTTATACATATATTTAGCATCTATACATACACACATACGTATCTATATTATTAGATTATTAGATAGAGATGAACTCACCTATACATAGAAAATGATATATCTATATGCACAAAATCTATATGTATATACATATCTGTAACTACATCAATACGTACACACACGTATCTATAACTAAATCATTAGGTAGATAGATATGTACACACGTATGTATAGAAAGTAATATATTTTCATATAGATGTCAATGACAACATCTATTCATACATACACGCGTATCTCATCTACATCGATATGTACATGAATACATATCAATGACTGCATTATTAGATATATATGTATATATATATATATATATATATATATATATATATATATATATATATAGAGAGAGAGAGAGAGAGAGAGAGAGAGAGGGGGGGTAACAGAATTAGATGATTCGTTACAGAATAGATTACCATCCTAGTGAAAAATATACTGAATAATGTCCCCAATCGCCACTTTTATTCTTGCTCCGAATGTCGATCGTTCTGACCATTAAGTGAGAATCTGCAGGTCACATCCAGGTCATCTGGGCTTAGATGTACGAGTGGCCAAGTAGGAGAGTCCCAGTGGCCGAGTGATTGAAGGTCTCAAGAATAGGATCAACAGGCCGAGTTCAAATCCCGGCTCAGACATATTCTGTTCACTTCGCTCTAATGCGCTTATCCCTCTCCCCTCACCTGTTAATACGTCAATATGGCGGGCTAAAGCTCTTCAGTCTCCATGTTTTAAATTTAAAAGGGGGAGGCTTATGTTTAAAAAAGACCTTAACACCTGATAAGAATCGTGGGGTTCCGTTCAGTAAGGCGGACATGTTACCTAAACAAAGCAGCATGACCAGTGTTGTCAATTTAGCACTTTTGGTGCTAAATTCAGCACGTTTTATGTTACGTTGGTGCGAAAATTCAACTTCAGCACTATTTCTCACGATTTTTCAGGGGTATTTTCCTGCAATTTCTTGACAATAATATCTGTTTCCAGCTCCTAGATATAGCCATAAAATGGTTAATGGGAATTGTTTTTTTTTGTATTTTGCCGGTTTTTTTCAAACAATATTTAGGTATTTATCAATGATTTTAGAAAATCCTTACCTTCTTTAGCTATTAGATATGGCCATAAAATGGCTAATAGTGTTTTGATTTTATTGCGATTTTGGAGGGGTTTTTTTACGCTTTTTCTAGGTTGATTTAGCGCGAAAATTTTCTTTATTGAGTTGGCAACACTGATAGGACCGCATCCTGTATTATTGCTTTTTGAACGAATCAAATACGAGGGGCAGAAATCGAATTAACGCCCGTCTATTCTTTCTTCTATCACATGCTTGTATCTCGAATGTTGCTGAATGTCATCGATATATTTCAGGTGGCAGAACACGCCAGGAGTTAGCAAAAACTCACACGCACAAACACACGCACGCATGCATACACACACGTGTACACAAGTGCACTCACGCTGAGACGAGATAAAAGCGAACGAGTTTGAGAAGTTTTTTTTTTCATTGAGAGTGTTCAGTACACACGCATATTCTTTATGGCGTGCTACAATAAAATTGGAATCATTGCGCAACAAGAAACAGTCTTGTCAATGAATCAACGCAATAACTGATCAACCAAACAAATTTTGCTATATTTCACGTAAGATAATGACGTTGGATAGTAACAAAATGCGATTGTTTAATGAAAACTACTTCCATCTATCTATTCAATAAAAGGGGCACAATCTTATCTATACAAGAGGATATCGATTCTACCTATTCAGAAACGAAGTTGTAAGTTCAAAAAATGTCACTTCTATGTGTTCGTAACTACTCTACAAAAGAAAAATGCCTTCTTCCTGTTCAATAGCTAAGTCGTAACTCCTCGATAAAAGAGAAATATCGCTTCTACTTATTTAGAAGCAAGATCGTAACTCCTCTATAAAAAAATGAATTTCATTTCTTCCTATTCAGGAGCAAGGTCGTAACTCTTCTACAAATAGAGAATATCGCCTCTACCTACTTAAAAGTTAGGTTGTAACCTCTATAAAAGGGGAATATTGCTTCTACCAATTAAGGTCGGAACACCTCTGTGAAAGAGAGATATCGCTTCTACCTATTTGGGAGACGTTGTAACTCCTCTATAAAAAGGGAATAGCGCTTTCACGTATGCAGATGAAAGGTTGTAACTCTTCTGTAAATGAAGACTATCGCTTCTTCCCATTCAGAAGGGAGGGAGGTCGTAACCTCGATAAAAAGGGAATATGACTATTCAGAAGCGAGGTTGTAACGCCTCTATGAAAAATAGAATATTGCTACTGCATATTCAAATCGAGGTGGTAACTCCTCTATAAAAGAGGAATATCATATGTACAAATTCAGGATCGAAGTTATAACTCTTCTATCAAAGTATGTGTGTGTTTGTGTGTGTGTGTGGGGGTATTGCTGCTGCCTATCCAGAAGCAAGGTCTTAACTCCTCTGTAAATGAAGAATATCGCTTCTATCTATTCAGAATCGAGGTCGCGATTCTTGTTCGATTGAAGGATAATTTCAGCAACGTAATCTATGATCAACTAGCCGTTTATGTAATCTGTGATATTCAAATGTTTTATCAAAAGAAATACGTCTAAATATATCATCCACTGTGACGATTGCACGTACGAGATGCTACCATAAAGATTTCCGGATTTGAGAAGTGCACGTGTACCAGATATAGTGAGAACTTTTGCACCAAGAGACACCAGAGAGCATGTGTTAAGGGCAATTAATGGTTTTACCTTTTGAATACCTGGATAGAAAATTCTCGCAATAGGGGGGAAATAAAATAATGGACATGGTCGTATTTCAACTCATCATTATCTGAGCCTGGTATACGTAGGCGGAATCCTGCTTTTATCATCACTACCCACTGACTTTACTGCAACTCAAATACTACTCCAATAATCTTCAGTCATTTTCAGAAGCAATATGAAAATTTCTGATGATCAGGTGTAGAATTTTGCAGTTTTCTATTTGGAATGTTGTTCATTGAAAATCCAGACAAAGGATTATCAGTATTCAAGATTTAGAGCAGCTGTCACTGACAGAATAGATCTATTATGTGTATTGGGTAAATGCCTTGTTAATGATTTTACTGTAGAAATGCATTGAAAATCTAGGAAGAGAGACTGTTGGTTATGAAGAATTACAGCAGCTGTCACTGACAGGATAGATCTATTATGTGTATTGTGTGAATGCCTCGTTAATGATTTTACTATAGAAATGCATTAGAAATCTGGGAAGAGAGATTGTCAGTAATCGAGAATTAGAACAGCTGTCACTGATAGAATAGATTTATTATGTGCATTGTGTGCATGCCTTGTTAATGATTTTACGATAGAAATACATTGAAAATCTGGGAAGAGTGATTGTCAGTTATCGAGAATTAAAGCAAGCTGTCACTGACAGAATAGATTTATTATGTGTTTAGGGTGAATGCCTTGCTAATGATTTTACAATAGAAATGCATTGAAAATCTGGGGAAAGAGATTTTCAGTAATCAAGAATTAGAGTAGCCGTCACTGACAGAATAGATAAATAATGTGTATCGTGCAAATGCCTTGTTAATGATTTTACTAAAGAAATGCATTGAAAATCAGGGAAAGGAGATTATCAGTTATCGGAAAATAAGACAAGTATTACTGAGTGAATACGGTTGGTGTATTTATTATTCTATGGAACAGGCGACAGTACGCAGTAATAATAATTCTGTCGTATGATATGCGTTTCGGCAAATCAATTGAGATACACGCTGACAATGGAGAATGATGGAATTTCAAAATCAACCATCGTTTTTAATGATCTCCTTATTTACTTTTATCTGTATGTGCTTGCAAGTGACTAAACAACCAAGACTCTTGAGATGGAATCAGTAAACACGTGTTCAAACTCTGGCTAAGGCATTCAGTGTGTGTATTCAATTTGCACAAATATTATTTCTCTTTAGGGGGTAAAGTAACGGTAAAGGTGAGGGTTGTGCTTTATAGCCATGGTTAGCAACCAGTCTAAGAGATGGATAGCTCTGTTTTCAAATCAGGAAGCAGAGTCCCCTTAAGGCGGGTGAATTCATGCCGGCAGCTTCAAAATCTGATCTGAAAACAAACATATAGCTCCGTATTCCTTTGGATTACATTAGCGAGGGGGACAGAGGTTTTTGTCGACAGGGTATTTCAGGATCTCCATACGCTTTACCCAGGAATGTGTCTTAGAGATATCACTTCAGTGTCGTTCTATTGTTCTGAGGCAGAAAGAAGCCATTTTTATTCCCTTATAGACTTTCATTCACTACATGGAACCTAACCAAAAGATTGACTATCTAACTGAAAAAAATGTGAGCTTTATAGGATTGACTTATGCTCAACTAAGTATGGAGTGACAGCACATTAAATTAAAAGCAAAAAAGGAGTCTGAGATATAGAAAACTCGAATGGCAATGGGCTGGTCATGTTTCAAAAATGGCAGACAACGGCTAGACATCACGACTCTCATTGTGGATCCCAGAGGGCACAAGTGAAACTGAGACTAACAGAATATAAGATAGCGTGACAAACTGAACAAGTTCAGAAAGCATTAGCTCCGTAACGCCCATGATATAGAAGTGTGACAAATTTTGGGGAGAGTAATGTCCAACGACAATTGCTAAATGACTGAGGATGACAACTGAAGTCTTTAATATTTGTTTATATGTTTCTGACAAAATGTTCTTGAACTTCATAACACAATTAAAAGACCTGTTAAGTTACAAATTTAGTTTCGTATTTTTCAAGTGTGATATTGTTTGATATTTGACCCCAGGTAAAAGCCATGATTTAAAATGCTTGAAAAAATTCAGTTAATTATCCATGAAATTGTACCGCATGAACTGTTATTCCTTGAATCGTTAGATGAATGATGACATTAATGAAAGAAAACGGTAATTCTTTAATTGAAATATAGCAGAACTTTTTCAAACGGCCCTTTAATGATGATATGCCATCTCTATAATAATCCTTTAGGCTAAGTGGTTGCAAATTGATTAAGAACATGAATAATGGCTTCCCTTTTATTGAATATTTTATTAAGGATATGAAGTTTAAAGTGCTTGACAAGATAATAATCTCTAAGATAAATGTGAGGGGGAAATGGAGGATTCTGCAAGACTTCTCACGCGAGTTTTCTTAGTTCAGGCACAGTCAGCTGAGAGGTGTAATGTCCTGTGCTGGCACCGAGCATTTCATCCAATACGCGTGGGATCCATTTTCACAACTTTTTAACCTTTTCTATTGTCCTGAAATGATGTAAAATCGTCGCTGTTGAAGTCTCAAAGTCTCTAGAAAGGACTTGAACCGTTGTCCGTGGGTCATTGGCCACTGACATTGATATTTCTCCATAATAAAGAACAGGTTTGGGCCCCCAAGATGTTTATTGTGAGTATCCATGTGCCAAGATCTAAACCAATTGAACTATTGTTGAATAGTTAGAATTGTAGTGGTGTTCACTCCAAGAGCTCTGTCAACTATATCATTAACTTGAACGACATTATGTCCTAATTTGAAATCTTACTTGAGAAAACTTTTTGGGTAGACACCATAGCTCTTGAGAGCTCAGAATCTGTAATAAGAACGAATTATGACTGGATATACTTTGAGGCTGCAAAAAATATAATTACCTTAGTTAATCTATCAGTTTCAACATCATTCTTTTCTATGCAAAGAACGACATCATGAGCGTAAATAACATTTTTAAAAAGAATTCTAAATTATGATTTAGGCTTTAAAAAACACGCCCAGCCAGGTGCTCCGTTCTAAAATAATAAAGAAAAAGCAGAAAAGTTGGTGAAATTTTTGTCTTCACGAAATTAGTTTTTAAATTATGTATGCAAAGTCTGCAGATTATGGAAATAGTAGAACAAAGTGATAATTAAATTAATTAATAACAAAGACTGCAGTGACAAATTTCATGTATAAATTAAGCGACCATAACAAAGAGATCATGGGGTAAACATTATCAGAAAATCTGCCATGAATCGGTGCCATTATTACATAAATTATTTGGTCGCAGTAGATTTGAAAAAAAAAAAAAAAGAACTCGACTGCTGAAGGCTTCCGTACTGGAAGGAATGATCTCGATACTATTTCGCACTGGTGTTGGAAGAATCAGCTGACGATTTAGTACATATATATGAGTTTCCTTTTTAAACTGTCAGGAATCAGCTCTGTCAACCCGAAATCTTTGATCTTCAGGTATAAAAACTGTCTATAAGGGAGTAAGACCCACCGTATGATTCATATATAAAGATGGCAGAAAAACACATCGGTCAAATATTAGATATAAAAACAACGAAAATAAAGATACGTCAGATTAATCCGTGTAATGAAATGACCGTGAGTGATTTTGTAAGTATCATTATATCGTATAGAACATTGGTTCCCAAAATTTTTCGGATCACGATCCACTTATTAATAAGGATTATCAAACGGCACCATAAGTAAAAAAAACAATTGGATTTATGTTTATGTATTTATGTCAGTTACGAAGAAAAATGATTCCAGTTCACCAAATTCATCAAAAGGTTATTCATTTGTTTTCCTCTTTTGATGATAATTGATAGATCGATGTTGTTCATCATTCAGTTTCTCGATTCTTGGAATCTAACTGGGAATAGCCACTCTCATTTCGTGGTCAACAACGATTTTTGCACAATATTTACTTTTTATCAATGCAGTCACCAAAAACTCAGCTTTCTGGAGATAAATGGTTGCAAATGGGATTAGGATCCACTGGGATTGAGCACTTAGCAGAAAATATTCTGCTTTCAGTGATATCCAAAACTCAGTTAATTCCATGTTTGATTGGACCGTAAATGTATCTTGGATCCCTGTGAAAGTGTCCATAATGTCTTCTTGAAAATATTTTGGAAACCAATTGCAAGGCTGAGATAGATGTTCCTAGAATGATTTTACTGGCAAAAATCAGCTGCATTTGGGGTCACAAACTACTACAACAATTGGGCGCGTTTTGTTATTCCTTTTTTCTTTTCTACAGTAATAATTTTCCGTTGAAACCTCTAACAATTTCAAAATATGAATGTTGTTCCACTACTGAAGGGGATTTCAAGTTAAACTTCTCAAAGGTATCACACAACTACGCTAATTTTGCAAAAAAACTGTATTCCGAAGTAATAGTAGACCTTATTTTCAAGATATGCTGAGGGTGACTGTCGTAATTCGAACGTAAAGGACAATACTCTGCCACAAGATTGCCATTGCCAGCTGCTATAGTTCACCAAAGATGTGTTCGAGTCCCATTTTTTCGCGTAGTTCTTAGAAAAATCCTAACTTTTCATGGCCGACTTTTAATAAAGTTAACATTTTTTTATATATAAGACTATCTCATCTTATACGAGGCTAGCAAAGCATAGCTTGGTACTGGCGTATGCTTAGAGAAGTCACGAGTTACACCGACTTTGGAAACCTATGATATAGAATAATAGGTATCATAGATCAAAAGATATCATAAAGCACCTTAATATACTTTGCTAACGTCAAAAAGAAGAGCAAATACTTTTGGATAATTGAAAGACACAGATTAAACACCCTAAGTTTGTGGTCTTGCAAAATAATGGGAAATACTTTTTTTTACCAATGGAAAAAACTGATTGGTAATTGGAACGAACAAATCGAGAATTACGTTAGCAGTAAAGGAACAGAAGATAAAATTAAACACTTGACTCGGAGGAAAGATGGAATTGAACACAGGATTCAAAAGAAAGGTGAAACTAAACATATAATTCATAAGAAATGTGAAAATAAACGAAAAAAAGAATTGAACGCAATGATCAAAAGAAAGATGAAAATAATCACATGATTCAAAAAACAGATGAAAATAAAGACATGATTCATAAGAAAGATGTTATTAAACATATGTTTCGCTAAGTTGGGCTGGATGAAGTCTTTAGATAAAAATGAGGGTGAAATACCTTTTTTGAGGACAATATCGTGATGATAAATCATGCATTTCACTTCCAAACATAGGCGTATTCGAAGGTTAATTATACATGCATATATGAATGTCGCCTGGGATACATTTCTAAATAAATGAAGTCATAGGCAAACACAACCAAATAAGGGAAATCGGGTGTGCCCCTTTAGGTGCGATCAGGTTCCTGGGCTACTAAATATTGATATGGACAGAGAAGAAATAGAAAAGACTTTTCTATTATTAAAGTGGAATTTTATCTTGAAAAATAGACTTTCTGTGATTTTATTCTATTAAAACAAATTGTGCACGTGACATTTGAAAGCTCCATCCAAAGAATACTTCTTCACCAATCTAATGATCACCAACAATTCCAGAACGAAGAATTCCAGCTCCAAGTATTCCAGCCTCAAGAATTCCAGCAACAAGAACTCCAGCACCAAGTATTCCAGCACCAATAAATCCTAGCAACAAGAATTCCAGCAGCAATAATTCTAGCACCAAGAATCCTAGCAATAAGAAATCCAGCGGCAAAAATTCCAGCAACAAGTATTGTAGTACCAAGTATTCTTGCTACGAATTCCTGCAATAAGTATTCCAGCAAAAAGAATTCTAGCAACAAGAATTCCAGCAACAAGAATTCCAGCAATAGGTCAAATCTATTATCGAATAGTAAAAGACCAGCCATCAACCATAGCAGATCGACAACAGATCAATAGTCGAACAACATTGGTTTGACAGTTTCAACAATAATCGATTGTCCTCCGTCTTCGCTGCGTTACACTTGGGAAGTAAAAAGAAAAGAATGAAAAGTTGGTTTAAATTATAGGAAGAAAACTTTTTGTTGGTTGTGTAAAAGAGTCAGAGAAAAACTCAACTGAAAAAAAAGCAGAATTAAAAAAAAAATAGTAAATATTTCATGAGAGAAGCCACAGTCATGAAAAGATTTTGTCTATATCAGGAATTGAATCGGGAGATGAGAATTCGTTCAGCATCGGGTGTCCCTCCAAGAGTAAATTTCTCACTGAAGTTGATAAGTATCGCTCACCTTATTATTATTATTATGATTATTATTTTTATCATCATTATCATTATTTTCAGCCACTAAAAACAAACAGCATATACTTTGTCAATCTTCAAGAGGCTAAAAAGAGCAAATAGGTGAAATAGAATGATAAAAACAAGCCCGAAAGACGGTAGCTGATAAGCGGTGAAATGAAAGCAATAGTTTCCAACGACCGGGAAGAGAGCAATCAGTTCAGTTCTTATGGTGGACCAATGACACCTGCCAGAGGCATTTGGGAATCAAGACATGTAATTGAATTACGTGACTAGTTGATATTCATTGCTCTTATTGAACCATGCGTGCTACTGTTGTTTTATTTGAAAATGTCATTCACAACTCTTATATTTTCCATGTCACGTTGCTGTATAGACGATTTTGAAGCTTCTTTTATAAATCGACATCACCTCAAATTAATTATTCTCAACATAACCATCACACAGAATTTGTCAATGGCAAACAGACAGAAAAAGCCGTTATAATAACAGGGATATGTACACTATGAATATTGTAAATTGTATCTTACTGGCAACGCTCAATATGAAGTGTACTGAACCAAAATAGCATGCTAGTTTCTGACACTCTATCCCAGACCTTTCTTATAATGTTAAGTATTCAAATAAAACTAGCTCCTCAGACAATAAACTGTAAAACTTTCAAAAATATTCAAGTTAAAAACATGGCATTTATGGAGTCACGTTTATTTATTTGGAATGAAATAAAAGCGAAAAAACTTCAGACTTGACAAAAAGTGTGTTTTTAAATTTAAGCTGATATCTAAGTTCTTTGCGTAATGTTATGTTTTATTTCTTTTTTTTTTTTTCAATTTTTTTTCTGCTTAAAGACGTGTTTTCCATTATTGTAGGAAGGTGATAAGATACTTACTTGAGGAACGACACAGACGGCGTGTCTCCTCGCGTCCATCTATCATGTTCCCCAACGCCTCAGCGGGAAAGTTCTTATCATTGCCTCCAGAGGGAAAAATCCGAGCATCGATAATCCAGCTGGGAAGAGCAACAACAAGACACAGAGATGATTCGAGTGAATAAGAACAAAGCCTTCGTCCAATCACAGCAAATTCTCTGCGCTTTACGTATCAAGGCGTTGTCTCCGACGGTGGAGTGCAATTCAAGATGTTGATGGTTGCAGAGTAGTTGGCGTAAAAAACAAAACAAAAAAAAAATACGCCAAGTGTGTAACATTTTCGGTGTATGGCGGTCGATATGTGAGACGCCAAGAGAGCGGGTCCAAAAGATAAAGTCCATCTCGGGATTTCGCTGGTTGTATTTGGTTTGATGCCACTCGTTTTGAAGCCAAACTTGAAGATAGATATCGAATTTGGAATATCACTTGCAGTGAATGTTTTTTTTTCTTCTTCTGTAAATGAATTTCATACGCAAACAGATACAAACATGAAATTAATTGGAATATTTTTTCAAAAAGTCCGTTCATTACGTGCACACGTCTACTGTTTGGTCTACCCTCATCTTATTTCATGCAGGAGTTCATAGTCAGGCACAGTTATTAGCTGAAGTTCGATTTGAAATTTTCATTGTAGAATGTGCGATCTATGTGATTTATAGGTGGGGTTGCATTAAGTGTATGGACAAAGAGGGAGATAATGTTGAAAGTTTTTTCGGTGTAAAATAAATGCTTTTTTCTATCATTTTGCTACTGACCAACAAATGTACCTACATATATCACTTTATTCATACCTATCTATGTGTGTATGTATCGATCTATCTCAGTCTTTTTCATTTATATTAGTCCGCTTACATAGGCGGCGGAACCAGGTGGAAGCAGGGGGCAATCCTCATCCCCCCCCCAAAAAAAAGTGCCCTTCCGAAAATAGACTTTTTCCCGAAATGGTGACTATTTTAGGCCCATGAAAAACTAATTCGGATTCCAGAGATAAATTTAATCAGGATAGGATATTATCCCACCAACAGGGGGAGGGGCATATATAGGTGAGAGGTCAAGTGCACACCCAGTAATAAGTTAATTTTGTACTTAGCTTTCCAAGGGCTGCGTTACTGAACTTGCAATGCAGCGCCACCCCCCTTTTTTCAGTGCGCCCTCACAATTCACTTTAGGCGAACTGGTCCCCACCGAATAACAGAAAATACAACATTAGTCCTGTGAAAATGTCATCTGACCTCTTACAAATTGAAACGAGAAAAAACTCAAGAGATTTTGTGTCAAAATCCTGAAATTCAAAATGACTGTCAATCCTAGTCATAATAACAATAATATATATCGAGAACTAGTCACAGTAGAAGGTTGAAATTTAGTAGATCTATTGCAAAGGTTCTAAACAAATGTAAAGTCCAGTTTGACGATGTTTGTTTTTTTCAAGTGGTTCTCGAGAAAGCAACGATTAATCGGCAGAGGTAAAGTCTAAAAAAAAAGTCTTACAAATCACTATCCGAATGAAAAGTCGGTCTTAGTCCAGTTTCAATTTCAGATAAACTATGCTGGCCAAAACATTTTAGAGTAATATTTGTTATGCAGCTGAATTTAGATAGTTCAAGGATGCTGACTCCAAAATTGCAGTTTGACATTCATTCATTTTTGTTATTCCAGGAGAGCTCATTCAAAATCAGAGCCAAAATTGCATTTGCTAAATTGTATGCCAGTGATTCTGAATGTGATTGCGTAACTCAAGAATCACACAACAAATCCCCATTAACTTTTCTGTGAGTACTAACGCGACCCCTGGCCAATTATTTTCTGAGAATCCCTGAAAGAAATGTCAATAATAATAGTTTGGGGTCTGCGTTCCCACTCATACCGATAAAGACCGGTGGAATTTTGAGCAAAACAGGATAATAAGATTTGAATAAATTACATGGCCATACCATTAGGGGAAAAAATTCATCAGCTAAAAACGAGAAGCTTGGTATTTAGCATTTTATATGGGAATTTCAATACCTTCCTTCATGTTTTTGGTTGCTATTTTGTTAGACAAAATGTCAATATACACCATTGGAAAGCTGATAAAAAGTGTATGTCCCCCACCTAGGTATAAATCCACAACCCATAAGACGGTTACTATGAAGTATACATGTACTGAAAAATTCTTTGTAAAATGCTAAAGACGTAACTTCATGTTTTTTGGTAGTAACTTTTCATGCACGACATATACTCCGAAATAAACTGTTAGCAAACTGCGAAAATGTTTTTTACAACCGTATTTATATGTGTATTACTCTAAGAAGAATTAAATTCACAATCACTATAAAGGGCCAAATATCTACTTTCACGTTTTGGGCTGTGGTGTTTTAGGTGCAACACATACTAATTGACAAAATACACCATTAGATAAGCCGAGAAAATCTTCTTTACAAGAATAAATATATATATAGGTATAAATCCTCTCCTAGAAATAGATTCACAATTCATTGAGTGTCGACTGAGAATTCTACCGATACCGAATCGTTCCTTGTAAAAACGGTAAAAACATAGTTTTATGTTTTTGGCCGTAACAATTTATGCACAACGTATACACCGTTGGCAAGGATTCTCTTTCGAACGGTATATCATGTCAATTTATTTACACTTTTTATCCTATTTCGCTAAATATTCTTCAGGGCTATTTCAGTGTGAGAGCGATTGCAGACCCAAAATTATCATTATTGACATTTTTTAGGAGAATTCTCTAAACCCAACTAGCTAAAGACATGCCTTTTTGCTGCAATTTGTGTGAGTTTGACATCCATTTTTGCGTGAAATGCCTGGACTTCTTGTGGAATTGATCAATAAGTTACTTCTCTGAATTTTCAAAAAAACAAAAAAAACAAAAACAAAACAAAACAAGCCTGAATGCTGCCGGACACCAACTAAAGGATCAATTTAGCCTAAATTCACATTGCATATTGAACCCTCCACAAAAAAACTATTTGATGGGATGGTTTTCAAAGAAACAAAAAGGCTTTTTTTCTAGTCATAATACGGAGCAAATATTGAAAATTTAAGATGTATAGCTAGATTGGTGCAGTCTTTATACGTGATATATATATAGAACAAGCTGGACTAACTTAAAAACTGAAGAAACCGCTATTGATAGTGTTGGTGCCAGTTCCGATTGGCAATCACCAATACATTACAACTGAGCACATAAAACAGAACACAAAATTTGATTCGAACGATATCTTCAAGGTATGTACTAAGCTTGGTTTAGTAGGGTTATAGGTCAAATTGGTATTAGGAACAGGGAATCGTATTCCTTCAATTATCCAAATTAGTTGCCCAAATCCCAAGCTTTACCTGGGCTGAAATGATATTGGCCAAGTAGTGAATCACTGGTGGACAGGATGCTTTTGGTAGACGGAGCTACCCTCCAAGAACAAGAAAATCCCATTAGTCTCAAAAAGAACCATCTACAACCGATGCATTCTCCCGATAGCCACCTAAGAAGCTAAAATATGGAACCTGACCAAAAGATTGACCCTCAAACTGAGATGCATGCAAAGTATACAAACATTACTAAAAGAATGGGATTTTTAAATGGAATGCACAGAAAAATATAACGATATGGATTGTGTGTGGTCAGGAATTAATGTAAATTTTATGAAAAGAAAGGCCTCAAATCAATGCATCCTATGGAGCTGAAACATGGAACCTAACCAAAAAAGATTGACCTCAAACTCAGAATCATGCAACGTGCACATAAGAGAATCATGCTCAACATCACATGAAGATATCACAAGACTGCACAGTATATTGGAGAAAAAACAAGAATCAGTGATATCATTGAAATCATTAGAACTCTCGAAAGGCAATGGGCTGGTCATGTTGCTGGAATGTCAGACAGCTGCTGGACATCATGACTCACAACCTGGATCCCCAGAGATCATATGCGAAACTTTATCCGGCAAAATATAAGAAGGTGTGATGAACTAAACAAGTTCAGAAAGTATTGGCTTCGCGACGCACATGATAGAAAGATGCGGCGAATCCCAGGGAGGGTGTATGTCCGTCGATGAAATCTAAAAGGCTGCTACTGATGATGATGATGGAACAAAACTTAACCTGGCACAAGGATACAAGGGTAGGGTGCTCACTGAAGATCAACTTTATTAGACTTGCAATGATCCATGAGACTAATCTTATAGTCAAAACACCAACATCCTATTCCCTCTGTAGTCAATTGCTTAAACAGACATAAAACGATTTCTTTTCAACTTTGCCGTAAGTTGGCATTTCTCAGAATGTCGGAAAACTTTTTCAAGACCAGATTCAAATTGGTCAACAGCGTTTGCGAGGAATTAAGTGATCTAAACAGAGAGTGGCTGATGAGAGATGGGCGGCGTTCGTCACAAAGTGGCTGTTGTGTTGTTGGGAGGGGTATAGTGAGAGAAGGAAAGGGGATTAGTAAAGTGAAGGGAGAGAAGGAATTTGGAAAGAGGGGAGAAGGGGGAGAGAGAGAGAGAGAGAGAGAGAGAGCTTCGTTTGTTTGTAAGAGACTGAAGAGAAGACGTGTTTTTTTTAATGAAATTTGGATTTTAAAAGGGTAGGTTACATGTTTTGTATGGAATACTGCCTATTTTGTTTTTATTTGATTTTTATATACATATTTTTTTCAAATTTTGATATCAATAAGCTAACCGTGAATCAACTATTATTCTTTATTTGTTGTTGCAATGAAGAGGAGGTCATCCGATTTAAAAGTTTCACACACTCGGCCACTCGATGATAAAAACAACACACAACTAACCACATTCCAACAATGTGATTCATTTATGTATATACTTGAGTTTTTCTTTCATCAATTCTTTCCTTTCTTGTAATTTTTTTCTATTTGCACCTCTTGTTTTAATTATACTACGATATTATGTCGAGAAAAATCTAATTACGTTGAAGTTTTTGAACAGATTAACCTATATGATAGAATATGTAATGTATCTTTTTTAATTCTAAATTGTCAAAATTTATTTACATTTATTTTTTCGGAATAGGAACAGAATTTCGTGGGTGGTAAAATGAATTATCATTAATGTTAAAATTTCAAAATACAGTATGAGGAGGCGGTTATTATAATCACAGAGAATATTATCTAACAGGCTATCGTTATCAAAATCAACCAGTTCCAAAGAGGCTTCCTCCACATATCCTTCGTTTAATATTGCCAGCCGGTTATCATTACCTCCGCAACGTCCATAATAGTGAGGTCTAACTAATCTTGCAGAATGTTTATACTCAATGACTGACGCTAAAGGGCTTCCGCTGAGAAGACCCTTCCCAAAGAGATCCTAATAAGCAACTTTCTTTTATATTGCAAATCATGCCAGAGGGCATTTTTAATGTGAATTTTAGTCATTTAGATTCATTAAATTCCAATTATTAGCCGATTTTAATACTTTTAGTGCGTTGAGGTGTCTGGAAGCTTGTGAAACGAATATATTGCAGACAATGGTACCATCACCGAACGTGACTTTCTTCCCCCCGCTGAAAAAAAAAACGAAAAAAACTTTGATCCTAAATGATTAGGTAAAACACTTTTAAAAATGTTTCTTAATCAACACTCTTTAATATATTTCATTAGAGGAGGCAAATTAAGTTTTATAAAGTAGAAGTGTTTTTTTTTTCTTTCTTTTGGTTAGCATGGAGTTGATTTAAAAATCGTATCGTTATTTATTCGCTGGCTGAATATTTTGGAGATATTCAACGATGAATTTGCAGGGTCAAATTCAACTCTTACTTTCGACTGCAATTTATCATATACATTTTTTTTTGTTACATAAGACTTGTCAGTTTAGCTCACTTGGTAAGAGAACCATCTTTTAATCACGTGATAATGATTTCAAATAACGATAGGACGATGTTAATTTTATGTATACATATGTTTTAATGAGGCATGATAGTCAAGAGTTTACTCCCTTGAATTTGGCGAGGATTGTTCTTCTTGTGGAAGGGGGACAAACTAAACTCCATCTTGGATCTGAGTTTGACAAAAATGATTTTTTCTTTAACTGACCCCTCCCCAACAGAAAAAAATCTAACAAAACAACTTTGATTCTAAATAATTAGACCAGATACTTTTGAAATGTTCCTAAGTCTACCCTTTTCAATCTGTCCAAGTTTTCATAGTTATTTGTTTACTGGCTAAATAATTTAGAAAATATACAATGATGAATTTAAAAAAAAAAGCATCAGCTTTCGGTCGAGATTCATTAAAATTCTACGAAGACTTTCATTGAAATTCAATGTAAGACACAGAGAAACAAAGAATTAACATTTACAGACACCCAAGAGGATTAAAACGAGAACGAGTATGAAATGATGTTTGGCGATTAATATATTGGAAGCCAGTGCGATTAAATTCATCCTCACTGTATTCAAATAATAGATATGTA
Source organism: Thysanoteuthis rhombus (assembly GCA_963457665.1). NCBI lineage: Eukaryota > Metazoa > Mollusca > Cephalopoda > Oegopsida > Thysanoteuthidae > Thysanoteuthis > Thysanoteuthis major. Next base: position 67,829,858 of record OY735204.1, on the reverse strand, counting down.
CCCCAGACACTCATAGATGCGTAGTGAATATCAAGTATATTCTGCTTCGGTGTTTTCAGTGCATATACACTACAGTATATCTTAGTTTGACACAACACCACTGTAGTGGAGCATCTAGCGAGGATTGAATAAGATTCAGAAGTAAAGGTCTGCATCACGAGGTTGTCAAACATTATTACAATGATTGTGAAACTAAGGATTTGTTGGAATTACTGAAAGGTCCAGGGATTTAAAAAAAAATCGCAAAGGATTTCGCGAAATCACTACTTTCACAAGCTTACTGTAAAACACAAACACACACATACACACATCAAAACACACACACACACACACACACACACACACACACACATATATATATATATATATATATATATATATATATATATATTCATGTATACAGACACACAAATTCGCATAAATATAGTCAATATATATTCTGCTATCATACACAAAGCACATACACACGTACATTGTACACACACACACATATTGTGAGAAAAAAAGAGAAGAGGGTGTGAGAGAGAGAAACGTGACAAAAGAGATGAGGGGTGAGAGGGCTGAGTGGAAGGGAAAGTAGAAAGAAAGAGAGAGAGAGAAAGAGAAAGAGAGGGAGAGGGAGAGACCCGACGAATGTATATAATTACATTTAGAGACAATATGTAAGAACACGAGTAATTATTCTTGGCTACAAAGATATATGTAGTAAACAATATCTATGGGGAAAATGCACTGTTCAATTTGTTTGTATTCCCAATTGATCGTCCGATATCGATTAAAGGAAGAAAACAATCTCAACATTCCGTAGCAAGAAAAACAAGAAGATTTTTTTAAAAACTAAACCGATTCCAATTTCTTTGTTAGGGCTGATAGACTCAGCCAAACCGATTGTTATAAGATGATATCTTATAAATTCCATTTATTTTTTCCTGATATGGACAAATTGGAAAACTAATCTTAATAGACGATATTTATATTTTATGAAATTTAAAGATTAAGAAAAAGCTGCACCAACAAAAAAAAAAACAAACCCCAAAACGAGATGTTGTTGTGGTTGTTGAACAACCGTAGCCACCAAAGGTGGTGAAAAGTTCTACTCTTATTGCTCTATGTGCGTGTGCTTGTGTGTTTGAGCCTTCTAGCACTCCTGGTCCTACTGTTTTGTCTACATATTGGAAAATAGGCATCAGTACTCCACTACATCTCTTCTAAAGATGGGTTTTTAGAAGCTTTTTTAAACATTTCTTGGAGCTTTATTCTGACGGGTTTATTAATAACAACCAAATTCTCCAGAATTCTGATGTTTTTTCACAGTATTTTAGATATTTTTCAATGGGAAACGAAACTCATGTCATAATTAGAATTTATTTTGACCAGGTTTATTTCTTCAATGAAATTTTGTTAACTTTAACTCAAATTTCTACGCTCAGTACCTTTCTTGATCATCCCCAGTGCCAAGAAAATAGCGGGGACAGTTTGCACCTTCAAGTGCCACATCTTCTGTATTCTGATTTCAATGTCCTTGTACTTGCTTAGTTTCACAAGCTCCTTTATTGCTATGTTTCGATCAGAAGGCACACTCATGTCGAAAGGTGAGTTTTTTTATGGGTGCCCTCGATTAGTATATCGGATCTGTTTGCTCTGCTTTATTGCAATGTCCCATAGTATCGGAGCATTCTATTCTTCAGTTACTGGGTTTGCTTGATGTTCCTCCCAGTTATTGTCTGTTGGTATTCTGCAGTGCATGTATATTTCCCAATCTAGATATTGACCAATTCAGTCCTCAGTAGTGCTGTGGTTTGTATTCTCCTATCTCGCGTTCAGTGTCTTTGGTACAGTTCCAAGTGCACCAACTTTTACTGATACCACCCTGACTTCCGTGATCCACACCTTCTTCAGTTCTCTTGCCAAGTCCTGATATTTCCCAGCTTTTCACTCTCTTTTCTGTTCACTCTGTGGTCTGCAGGCACGGTCACGTCTATCATTTAGTAAGTTCTCCTCTTTTTGTCCATGATTACTAGGTCCGGTCTTCTCGCTTGGGTGGGATGGTCAGTTATGAGGTTAAAATCTTAAAGTGATTTATGATTGCCACTCTCCGGGGCTGGTGCCATTTTTACGCATGTTTAAATTCCATCAATTTTATCATTTCCCAGTGTATCACTGTTGCTATTCAATCGTGTTTGGGATTATATTCCCTCGAGGCTAGTTGACTACATTCACTAATTATGTGGTTTACAATCTCATCCATTTCACTACATAGTTGGCATTTGCTGTTTGACTGCGTTCCGTCGATCTTTGTTTTGATATAGTTTGTCCTAATGCATTTGTTTTGGGCTACCATGATAAGCGATTCCGTTTCTCTCTTCAGATTTCTTTAACGTGGCCATGTCCATGATCTTTCGTTTGCGACATCCTGTATCTATCTTTTGAATCTCCATATAGCTTCTTCTGTTTCAATTTTTCTTTCCTTGTTTACTGTGTAGTTCCATCGCTTTCTAGTTTTTTTATCGTTTGATGCGCTGCTTCAGATCCTCTTTATGATGTCTTCACCGCTTGCTTGCTTGCACATACCTCTCCAGCCCTGTTCTGGTCCTCTGGACACAGTCTTCGATGCTGGTAAGTCCTTTCTCTTCATGTACAGTCTATCTGTGTCATCTCTAGGGTGTAAGGCCTTGTGCATTGTCATAAACTTTCTTGTTTGTCGATTCATTGACTGGAGTTCTTCCTTTGTCCATTCAAGGAATGGGCCTGTGTATCTTACTGCTGATACAGCCCATGTGTACATTCTTTTTATCAGATTCCTGCTATTTAGTTTTGGTCTCTAATACTTTCCTTTCTCTCCTAAAGTATTCTCTTCTTATTTTTCCCTTCATTTCTTACCGTTTCATGACGTCACATTCGAGAATTCCCTGATATTTGTATCGGACTTGTGTGGTCAAAGCTCTGATCTTATTGCTGTCCGGGAGTTCGATTCCTTCCGCTGCTGCAAACCTTCTTTTGTGCATTACCATTAGTGCACATCTTCTATTCCAAACTCCATCCCAATTTCATCACTCTGTTCCTTCGTTTTGTTGAATAACGTTTCGCGCTCTATCCTGTTCTTTGCAAATAGTTGTATGTCGTCCATGTACATTTGGTAGTTGACTTTTCCCTTTGCTCAGGAGAATTGGTATCCTTTGTTGCTTTTCAGGATTCTGTTGAGTGGTATCATAGTTAAAACAAATTGTGATGGAGACAGAGAGTCTCCCCTGGAAGATTCCCCTTTTTATATATGTTTTCTCTAGGGGCTGTCAAGTCTACTCTCCCATCTTTCATAAAGTTGGCTAAGAATTTTACCACTGGTTTGCTAATCTTGAATATTCAGAGGCATTCGAGAATTATCATTGTTATCATTATTTTTATCACTGAACAATCGTTGCCATCAAAGGTGGTGAAGGATTTTATCCCTCTCATATCAGCGGGTGTTTGTGTATTCCTGCGCTCTTGGCCATTCTGTTTTGTCGACCACTCATATCTTTTTTTTTTTTTTTTTTTTTGACAGCACTTTTGAATGGGGGATTACTTTGATGGGTTTATTAATAACATCTAGATTCTCCTGAATCTATATTTTCTATATGATTTTTACTCTATTCGAGATATTTTCCGGTGGAAAATGCTAGTGATGCCATGTAGAATTCTTATGCTTCGGTGAGATTTCATGACTCACATTTACATTCTTTACGTGACAAAGATTGACGTCACGATTGTTCAATCATTGACAATGATTATTATTAATATTATTATTATTATTATTATTATTATTATTAATAATAATAATGATAATAATAATGATAATGATAATAATAATAATTATAAGAAGAAGAAGAAGAAGAAGAAGAAGAAGAAGAAAGGGAAGGAAACAGGAAGAAGAAAAAGAATTCTCGCTATTCTTATTAGCATCAGAATCATTATTGTTTTCCTTCTTGTAACAAATTCTAGAAATTGTTGTGACTCTTAATAATCATAATGTTTTCTGGTTAATTGTTGTCAATAACAAATTTTCAAATATTTATTTTTACAAATATTTCTTCTAAATAAGACATTGCTAAGAATCAACCTGATATCTCAGGTTATGTAACAAAATGACATTCAGAGAGAAAGTTTGCTGTACATCCTGAAGAATAAGAATAAGAATAGGAAGAAGAAGAAGAAGAAGAAGAAAATTCACTCTTAGCGGAATGAAGAATCAGCCAACTTTCATTTAAACATTCATTACAAAGCACTGGTAAGCGTACAAGTATTGCAAAAAAATTGTTCGTGACTTTGTTCCTCACTTGGCACTCAATGAATGTGGTCTAGTGCCAAACTTAGCTCCTCTAAGTAATTACCAATATATATATATATATATATATATATATATATATATATATATATATATATATATATATATATACGGTCTGCAACGTGGCCGAGAAAGCTGGGGTTTTTTATCACAGCGGATAATCATCGTTTGAACCCAACAATAAGCTAGAATTTTGAATTCTTATTTTCAAGGCGACCTACCATTCCATACCAAGGAATATTGGCAGAACACCGACTTCCCACCTCTATGGGGCATGTGTTAGACGAACATAATCTTAGTAAATATCTGTGAGCATTGATCACTTGAGTTGGTCAAACTGCACGTATCTGGATATGGTTTATGACGAACATTTAGATTTGATGGCGTTCAGACGTAGTGGTCAACGTGATCATTTAACATATGGCAACCTTAAGTGCCCAGGTATTGAATTAATAAAGAACTTCAGTACATTGGTAGTAGAAAAGTTTCAATATTCTGGCGAGATTATAGAACAAACGTCAAAATACGTGGGATTGTAGGCGGGATTGATAATTGTCATTTCATGGACAATTGTGCCCTACGTAATATTTTCAACGCGTTTTTAAAAAGATTTTAATCACAATTCCAAGATTTTCTATCATTGTACTACACACGTCTACTAGAAAGATACTGACAGATGCTTCACCTTATCCGAAAGTGATCTATGATAAAACTATCTAGCATTTTCGAGTATTTGCGTATCTTATATTTCATCGTTCCTTGGCGAGCCTGTCTGCAGTGCAAACCACCATTCTAAATCCTGGCATTTATCTAGGCTCGAACTCTGACCCTTGTTGCCGATGGGAAATAAGCAACTGTTCAAGCCAATATGACTGCTCAAATTAGAGTATAGTAAGAAGATGAAGATTATCAATAGTTATTTGATGAAGAGAGCCGCCCTTAGCACAAGGCTATATCCATGGAGCACTGTATAAGAAGAGTTTGTCAACGGTGTGCAAGACGAACCAGCTAAACGTTTTACTGAGTTTTGCGAGATAACTATGTCTAGAGTCGTTAAACTCGCGAAAAATAACAAAAATATTTTGGCTACATTTAAGTAAATAATCACCATAAACATTGTTTTGGCAGTGGAAAATGTTTGATCTGGTTCCCACGTAAACACGTCCTCACCCAGCCGCTTAGTATTCAGAGCCACACTTCTAACGACCGCTTTTATAAATGACTGAAAAGCCTCGAAACAGGGGAGACATTGAAAGAATTTTATTCGTTTATCTTTTTTAGTGTTTTCATTGTTTGGTTTTGAAGACAAAAAGAACATCAATAAAATGAAAAATTCAATGGCAGTAACAAAAACTCGACATTTTAGTCAACATTTGGGGGAAAATCAAGCAAGGAACATTTTTGGCAAGTTGCTAAATTTAATTTACGTATTGATTAACAATTCATCATCAAGTTGATATTTTTTTTTCTTTGTGAATATGTTTTACTTGGACAAAAAACTAGGTTAAAATAATTCGCATGAATACTTTCCGCCCGTGGGTCAATTTTGTCACGCTGTCTTTTATTTGTTCTTTTCCGCGTTGGGGGGTTGGAATTTTAAATGTGTTTTGTCATTCATGAGAATTAGGGAAAACATTTACCAAAAATGCTACCGACTAAAATGGTTGTTAAAAACTCGGTGAGCTTTAACGCAAGTGAATAAAAAAGAAACATGGTCTGTCGATTTATCAATCGGAAATATTTAAAAAGGCGAGTGACAATTGGAAATATTTCAGGCAGAAATAGCAAATGCTTTTTTCTCAAGTTTCAGCTGAAAAAATTAACAGAGAACAAGTGATTTTGTTGTTATGTTTTCCACGTTGTGCTTTAGAATGAAAGCAGCGGATATCAGAAACAGTGGAAAGAAGCAGACGACTTCGATTATGAAGAAGGAGGGGGAGGAGGAAAAGAAGAGGGGAATCGAGAGGATAGATATACTGGAAGAGGAGAATAAGGGAAGAAGAAGAAGAAGAAGAAGAAGAAGAAGAAGAAGAAGAAGAAGAAGAAGAAGAAGAAGAAGAAGAAGAAGAAGAAGAAGAAGAGTATGAGAAAAAAGGAGAGGAAGAGGAAAAAGTGGAGAGGGAGGGAAGGAGAATTAGATGAAGGGTGGAAAAAAAGAAAGAGAAGTAAACAGAAAAAAGTGAGGGAGATGACGTCGAGGGAAGAGGGAGAAAAAAGAGAAGAGTACGGAGGAAGAGGAAAAGAAAATAAACAGGAGGAGAAAGGGGGAGGAGGAAGAAAATAAACAGGAGGAGAAAGGGGGAGGAGGAAGAAAATAAACAGGAAGTGAGAAGGGGAGGGAAAAATGAAAAGGAGGAGAGAGGAAGAGGAGAAAATAGAAAGGAGGAGAAAGAGTAGGTTGTACAGCATGGGAGACTCGTTTACTTTTCATAGAAAAATATTTGCATTCAAATAAACGGAAAAATAATCATTAACCAGAACGATTACTGGAGGCAACTTGATGATTGAGACGGTTGCATATTTCCCACTGGAGCCAGAGATCAGTTTTCGAATCCAGCTTTTAACTAGCATTTCGAATATCGATTGTTAGGCAAGTAAGTAAATTAGTAAGTAAAGCAATTGAAGAACTGGCCTTGTTGACCATAGCCAGTGTGGTGAGTCAATGTTAATGCGTAAAAGGATAAATAAATTTGCCAAGAGCACTGAAAAGAAAAAAAGAAAATGCATAATTGCCAGCACAATGAAAATACAGACTCGAATGCAACTTAACAATGTGTATTTTTTAGGAATGTGAACGGTTTGGATCAATAAACTTAAGTTCTCATTAGCGTAGAAGATATATGGTTCTAAAAAATCACTTTTAATGTCATCATGGGAGACTTCAACGCACAGGTAGGACAAGGAAATGAAGATTGCGTTGGAAAATTCGCATATAAAGTACGGAACAAGAGAGGAGAAGATCTTGTAAACTTTGCCACAGCTAACGGGTTCAAAATCATGAACACCTTCTTCGAGAAGGGACCCTATAGCGCTTGGAAGAGCTTCAACCACGAAACGAAGAACAGAATAGACTACATACTGAAGAACAAAAGCGATACTCTCAAGGATGTCCAAGTCTTAAATCAAGTGAACATAGGAAGCAACCACAGAATGGTAAGATGTAAAATGCTAGTAAATACCCATAAAGAACGCAGAAAAATGTTCAACAACAAACCACAACCACTAAACATACAAAGAGCACACTCGATCCTCCAAGCTTGAAGTGGAGAACTGGCTTACAATTCTTACCTAACAAGATGACGCCAACATAAACTAAACAATAAAATGGCAGCATCTGTAATAGAAGTTACCATTATATTTGAACCAACAAGTACTCAAATGAAACCAGGAATCTTAAGAAAAAACGTAGAAACCTCAAGCCACCGACAACTACAAGAGAGAAAATTGAAGAGACCAAACTAAATGAAATAATCAGGAAGAAACAAAGGGAAGACAGAAGATACACTGCGGCAATCATCGAATCGACTCTTGAAAAAGGTCGGAGCTTTGAAGCTATAAACAAAGGCCTCGAGTCAGGATGGAAGCAAATAACCAGCACACTCGAAGAAAATGGAGACCTAACAACAGACTGAGACAGTATTATCAAACGTGCCAAAAATTTTACCTAAAACTCAATTCATCCAAACGAAGAGTTCAAAACAATGAACCGGATACGCAAGACGCGAGCAATCAACTGGAAGATTTCCCAGAAGTATCCCCGTGAGAGATGAAACAAGCCATCAAACAGACAGAAAGGAAAGGCCCCAGGACCAGACAACATCACCAACGACCTACTCAGAAAAGCTAGTAAGATCATCACTAGGAAACTGGCCGTCCTCTTCAGTTTGTGCCTAAAATAAAGTAAAGCCCCAGATGATTGGAATACTGCAATCATAATGCTTTCATATAAAAAAGGAAACCCAAAAGATCTCAACAACTATAGACCTACTTCATTTTTAGCTACGAAATAAGTTCCTTAATGTACGTTTGTTTTTGCAAAAAGTTGATCAAAGTGCATATGGTTAATATGTGATTGCATACGTTCGTATGGCAGACAAAACTCATGCGTTAGTTTCTTGTACGTGAATAACACAGAAATCTGCCGACGTAAACTGCATGTAACAATCTTTTATCTCATTTCCAGACAATGCAAGTTGTGGAGCATGTGGCAAGGTGTGTAAGACAAGTTCTGGACTAAAGGGATATATGAAAGTTCACAAGACTGTCATTTCATAGATACAGTCAATCAATCCTGTGAGCAATCATACTTTTGTCGGTCACGTGTGCTATGGACCTTGAAGGTCGTGAACCACCTTAGACCACGTTGGCGTGGTGGTATTAAATACGGTGACCAGGTAAAGAGATGGGACGGTTACCACCTGACAATATAAAGCAATCGTATGTATGTGTTCTTATAGTTTTTTTTGTATAGCTCAAGCTTAATTTCAGTGCAAAAGTATTTTCACAGCTTGTAAGGAATTGAAAGTCGTTACTCATCGCAACCAATCAGAAACAATATAAAGCATTCCTGTTTAAACAATACGCAGTTCATTTTAAAAAAAATTTTCGGAACAGATCATGAGTTAAAAATTAATGAAAGTTTAGCTTTATCTTTCGGTGGTTGCTCATTTTTCTTTCGAGTGTGCAATGATACAGACTTGCTCTCTTTTTGCAGTATTTCATCTTCCCGTCTTTCTAAGCTTTTACTAAAGTAAGTAATCAATTGAACAACGTTGATCTGTCTTAACTGGAACGCTTCTTTCTGCTGTCGCTGATCACGTGATCAGTGTTTAATTTTGTCACATTCACGATATAATCTGGTAGCAGTCTACTTATCTGCTGCTCCCTTCATTTGACTTTTCTCCCCGACCACACACATTGAGAGTACATGCCTTGCCATGTATGAAGATATATTCACTACACATCATTCTATTTGCCTCTCTGTACACATATGTGCAACTTGAGTTGTTTGAGAAATAAAAATCAACTGATGATGCCATTTTCTGGTTACGATTCTTCCCCAATTTCTACCAATTTCTCAAATGTTTATCCGTCTGCATCAATAACGAACCACACAACATATCTATCTATCTATCTATCTATCTATCTATCTATCTAGCTATCCATCTATTTGAAAATATCTGTTGATACTAAAATCAAAGGAGATCTAAGCGTGCATAATAGTGGTGATCTTCAAATTAGGTATGATTCAACAAATAAATAGTTCCAATCCATGATCACTTACTGGGGACAAAAGCCCCATTTAGGATTTCTTGGGGAACTAGTAGGAAATCTCGCCCATAGGACAAGTTTTCTGAAAGTAATTTTCAATTTCTATATATAACACCAACAAAAAACCCAATTTTCAGTTAATAAGTCTTTGCTTACCCAAAGAGAATTGATTCGCAAATCATTCTGGTTCCTCGTAACTTTCCAACAACCTAGCCAACTTTCAGCGTCAAAAAAAAGTTTTAAAAAAACAAACGTCTCATCTCAAGATAAGTCCTTCACAGCAAGAGTCTTCCGATGATTTACCATTACTGTTGTCTTTTCATTACGAAGCCTTATGAAGAGCTTTTCTCAATCTCCTGATCGATTTTGTAACCCCAACGATTTTCTTCGCTGCCGAATACAAGAACAACATACATCAGATGCTTCTTCGAGGCTAGGATATCTGTTCGCAGACATTTTAGATGCGTACCTACATATTTATATATATATATATATATATATATATATATATATATATATATATATATATATATATATATATATATATACGTGTTCCTGTGACACTGTATATTTATATGATTCGGCTGCTTATTAAGTCACTGAGAGTTATTTCACTTTTGTTCACAAGTATTGACACATTACATTTACACAAGGACAACAAATGTAATAAGTATATGTATGTATATAAATGAGTGAGTGTGTGAGTATTTGTGTTCGTGTGTATGTATATGCCCTCTTGCAAACAACACAAGAAGCCAAACAGACTTCAACAATTCAGTCATTTCCTCCTTGTATCTAATGAAGCAGCAATATGGCGGATACAACGCCTTGGCTGAGAGGATGTAAAGCAGACTTGCCACAAGGAAGAGAAGCTACTCAAAAACCGACTCTTCTGAAGACGTTCTCCAACTTGTAACTTGATTTGCGCTATTTTTTTCTTGTTACACCAACTTTTACGTCTCTATGGGTTTTTTTTTCAATTATCTTCCAAGACATTTTTTTTCAGTGAAATTTTCGCATGAAAGATTGTTAATACTGAGTTTCTTCTTCTTCTAGAAACTATCGAAGGAGATCGACACCATTATGATCAGGAAGGGTTATTTGAGAATGCATGTCAAAACTGAAAAAAAAAAAAACACGTGCAATAATAAAAATTGCTTTATCAGCGAATCTCAAAACAACTTCAAGTATGGATGAAGACGTTCTTTCATATTAGTTTTTACTATCTAATATTTGAAACAAATATAAATGAATCTGTTTAGTGGCCACAGCTGTCAGCATATGCATTTCAGTGTGGTGTTGTCATCCAATGAGATGAGAAAGGTTATTGCAGAATTCATCTCTTGGTGTTACACTGGCGTTTAACGCGTAACTGAGTACTTGAAGAATAGAGGAATAATATCCATCAAATCTACATACAGATTCTCAAAAATATTTTTCCTTGATTTTTCCTTTGATTGAAAAAAGAAATTATTCTTCTCATCTTGATTTTATAGATGATGCAAACTAGTACCTCGATCTCAATCATTTTGATAACATATTTCCTCTTATTAAGATGAAAGATTGTTATTACTCTATGGATTAGGTGGTTAGTATTGAGGAGGTCGATTTATAGTTGTTAGCAGCATAAAGTCATCTTGACATTCAAATGCTGAATAACAAAGTTCATTTTCCGCATTTATAGCTTTAGAGAGGCTCCAGAAACGATAAGTTTTGCCGTCTGGTTTCCTTGTTTTTATTGGTGGAAAAATTACTTGGTTCATGCTGATTGGTCAGTGAGTTTTATTTTTATTGTTGGTGTCCAAAGATTATTTTGCCGTTTTGATTCTACCGATTTTACAAAAGTAAATTTGCCGTCTCGAAGTGACTGCTTTCTTTTCGAACGTTATAAATCTGTAAATAATACTGTTTTCTACATTTCTCTATCAATTCAAAAACATTTCTCAATCGGCAAAAATATCTTGAATCACCATTCTTCGTCTGCTGTACTCTTGCTATTATTTCACGTAATTTGCAGAACTTTTCCAAATAGCAAATATATTTTAAAAAAAACACTCCTCTAGGATTTTCCTTACTTTGTAAGAAGCAGACGGTCCCATACCTTGCAAATGAGCATTTGCTCGATTCAACTGGGTTTTTTTCTTCAAACACTGTAATCCTTCCATATTTATCTTACTTGAACAATTTACTTGAACATTAATCTATCCCCGACCAGCTAGGCCCACTGAAGCTACACCAGAACGCAATTAACCGTACAATTCGAGGACACACTCCTCAACTGAATCTACAGAACCCTAAAAAATGACAAGAATCAACCATTTTATGAATATTGTTTCCTGTATCAAATCAAACTTAACATTTGTTCTGTTATTCGAAAGCGTCAACAGAAACTTTCAACGTATGTTTCTTCAGTTTTTGAGCTGGTTTGCCTGGCTAGGTAACATCACTCGTTCAGGTTACACCAGTGGAGTTAAAGGGCTGAAAATTTTAAGATTTTCCCTCTATTATGTCTAGAATAACATTTTTTTTTAAATTTCAAAATTCTAACCCCAAATAGTTTTTTTTTGTGAAGGGGGTGTCAAATTACAACGTAAGTTTATGTTAAATTGTTCCCTGTTTTATTTTGCCCCGTTTTGTTCAAGCTTGTTTTTTTTTCTAAAGATTCTGGCTTTTAAGTGTCCGTCAAAAGGCTAGAGAAATAACTTGTTCAATGATAGCTCTCTTTTCCATTTTTTAATTGATCACCCCCATTACGGCATGCTGCCAATAGACGTTGGTCGCGCAATGATTTCTATCAAGTGACTGAGTAGACCGGCTTTGTTTGTATCAGAATGTGACTGAAAAACAGAATTCGTCACACACACACACACACCCCCTGACAAATCTAAAGAGCAACTGCTTGCGGCTCAATGAATACTTCTAAATAGCAGAAGAAATAAAAAACAATCATAAACTTCTACAAAGCATGCTAAGGACGAATGATTCTTTTCTTGCTTTGATGGATATTTTGCTAATGGCTAATAACAAAATGGAAGTGGACTCAGGAACAGATAATGGACTGTTAAGTTTAAAACAAAACTATTTGATCACCGCTGGTTATTTGAGCAAATGAATCACTGGACTTTATAGCAATCATTTTTATTTTCATTTTTCATTTGCATTATTTGTGTGGAACGCATAAGACTCAAATGAATAGGCCATAACCTAGTCTAAGGAGGGGGAGGAAGAGGCAAAAGTTGGATATTATGGACGTGTTACTGGTATGCCACAGTGGTACGTCAAAAAAACAACGGCTCAATGAGAACAGGAACAATGTAATCAACCTATCCAGGCACTGGCAGCAAAATGGCTGCTATATCCATTGTTAGGATTGACAAGATTATATATATATATATTCATGTATATATATGTGTATGTGTGTGTGCTTGCCATCCCTGAGTGATTCTTTGATGATTTCTTCTTTCTTCAAAAATTTCACAGAGATTTGTGGTTCCAGATTCACAAGAGCCAACTCAACAGCCTTCAGTAGAGCAAACTCGACTTTTAAAAGAATAAGATAATCCAATGAGTTCTGAAAAGAAGGGTATACAACCAATGCATCCTCTCATTAGTCATTTACGGAGCTGAAACATGAGAAATTGGGCTATTGCAGGAAGTTTAGCTCAATAGTAAGAATAACACTACATTTAAGCAGCTACGCTATCGGTCGCATGTTCAATTGTTTATTATGTTTATGTTTTCTAGGCCAAATGATACATTCATCATGTAATAATGGAATATCATTTCAAATAAGAGTTTCAATATAATATAACATAATTCATAATCTTTCTGTCGGATCATATATCCATTTTTGATAACATATATGTACATATTTATATATATATATTTCTGGGGCCTATTATCTTTTTGTTTTTTCTGTTTTCTATACTGATCCAGTATTCTTTTTCAATCTATAAGTGTTAGAGAATTGGAGATTCTGAGGGCCCTTAGATAAAAACCTTCAACTATGCTAGATTTGATTTTGGTAATGTGATGTGAGAATCAAATTTAGCTTAGTTATAGGTTTTTATCTAAAGGCCCTTCAGAATCTGTGCTCCCTCAACACTTAGAAAATGAAGAAGAGGACATTGAAAAACCTTTCAGATCTCTTCACTAACCTTATTTTTTCATACCAAAGGCACAACAAAAAACAAATAAAATACACAGGACCAGTACAGAAGACAAAAACAACAGAAAGACGCATCATATCACTCACCAACTCAATAAATGTATATGTACGTATCTATTTGATTTTGATACATGGAATTATCCGAATCTGCATAAGCCCAAATAGAAAATAAACATTCGAATAAAAAAGTATGAATGAAGCTCACTGAAGAAATAGAGACACATAAACAACTACTGGTTGAGTATCCATGTCACGTAAATAACCAAGATGTATTTAATTAAAAAAGCAAAAATGTTAATTTTTTTCTCATATAAAAAGTACTGTTTGAGTTAGAGACATAGAGTAAAGGTATGTAAAAGCTGTAAAGGAATTGTTTATAGTAATGAAAAATTATCATGATTATAATTGCAATAATATCAATCTATTTCATGGAACCCATTGAAAGTTTGCATCGAGCACTGGGGTTCCGCGGAACACAGTTTGAATAATGTTGATCTAGAGCGTGGTCTTGATGATGCTTTCTTTTTTTCTCCTTTTATCTTCCGTTTCATCTGCCACGGAGAGGTGGAGACGGTGGTCGATGACTTGCTGAGTCATCTCTGTGACATCCAGGCCATGAGATCTGAGTGTTTCTGCCACACCCTCTATCCGACACCTGCAAGGTCAACCTCTTGCCCAGACACCTGAACTTGTGAAATGGTAGGCTCTGAATACTGGTTGGTTGGTTGCCATTTTTGTCAGGTGTCTGGAGCATTTAATTCTCTGTTGCTGGATGTATTTGTGGACTTGACAATGTTCTCTCGTCAAATCCCCCTTAATAGCAGCAGCATCAAAATGAATGATATATCAATTGTCAGCCATAATCAGTCTTGTAAATAGAAACCAGAGTCTACATACATACACACACATATGTATATATATATATATATATATATATATGTAATACAAAGTTCTAATGCTGAGCATCAACAAGACAAATCATCTTTCCCATCCCACTTTTAGACATAGATGCAGGCTTATTCAGGCCATATGTTGTGCTTATAATCAACAACATTTCTATGATCAATGGTCAAGATAATCCATTGACCACACCTTCATCTTTGATGTATAGTTGACATTTATGACAGCTAAGTACAACTCACAAGAAGAGTTTTCGACTTTGTGAGTGCCGCTAAGCATGTACAAGTCTCCATCTACGTATGGAATCCATGGGGAACATGTCTTCTTTGTCAGTTGAGTGATAATCACTGGACATATTAGTGGTTATTGTTATTTAAGTTAATTCTTGGTCCTTCAGCTTTGTGAAAAGTTTTAATCATCAGCAAACCGATCTTGAAAACCATTACGACTGTGGTGAGTTTGATCCTCATAGGGTGTAACTATCATTGGCATATTGAAGCAAGATAGCATTCCATGACACTATCATTAACAATCCAATCTCAAAGACCATAATGACTTTAACGACTTTGTGTTAAAGCAAGCAAATCTTAATAATATCATTTGTGTTTTTGCATTAGAGCATCTTGTTGTCAAGCAATGGTTGGTGAATTGGTCCTGCAGACTATTGTAGACTACTGTAGTTTGGGTGTCCTACACAAGAGGCTATGGACTGAACTGAGGTAAGTTTTGCAGGTGTCTTTAATCTGATCACACTGCACACCTTACTGTGGAGTAATGGTTGGCAAGCTAGTGCTGCCGACTGTTACCTATGTACTGACTTCAATCCTAGTTAGGCTGCCCTATATTTGTTCCCTTATTCTGAAACAAAACTTTGTAAATACTGCAACATATTGAATGAGGGCATCTCTTTATGATGCAATAGTTGGTAAACTTGACTCACATATCATTACAACTGTAGTACATTCAATGCAAATAGAGAAAAGCAGGATACTATCGGCTTTTTAGTTGAAACTATATCAGAATTTCAAGTATATTTGATTTTACATACGTCTCCTTCTGAGGCACCTGGCCACATCATCAATGTCTCGGAGTCAGGATGTTCTATTCAGGTAGCACTACCTCATCCATGGTTGTCCCCTGCTTACCTACAGACACATTGAAGTTGAGGGACTAGTCTGAGGACTGTTGCATCCCCACTGAAAGAGCTTGCACCTTGCCTGCAACCTAATTCTTTGGCATTCGAACACCAGCTCAGAAAATTGTGAAAAAGAAGCTAAAGCCATTCTATACAAAGATAAATGTTTATTTCAAGACAAAATCAATTACATATAACTTCTGTAGACTCTTCAATACGCTCAATTTGAGCTGGTTTCCAATGAAATGAAGAGTAAAAAATTCAGTTCCATTAAATGAAAAGTTTTGAACAAAACAAATATATGTATATAGAGAGATTTGATTTTTATGAAATCTCCATAGGTCCAGCTACAACCGATAAATTGATCAAAAAATTGAGAATATTTTGCATTTCAAATCAGCTTTTATGACCAGGAAAGCGTCAAGTCAGAAGCATGAAGAAAATAAACATGGCATATATTTAAATAAACACCATCATATTACCACCTTTGTTGACTTCGAATTACTGTTTTCCAACCTTACGTATACTTAATTTAGATTTATTTGAAATTTATGTCAAATCAGAACATTTTCAGCCTTTATTATTATTTTATTATTAACTTTAACGGATCTTTTTATTGTCGCTTTTTATCACAAACACTTTGGGCTAATAAAATATTCAACTGCTAGAGCAAACAGCATGGAATTGAAAACAACAAAGTTGCTTTCAGTGAGACAAGGACTTATAGCCCACACCTCAGAAGCAGGTCCAGACCGAGGGGGGTCAACTGAAACCATTTGACCTGGGCTTACAGTATCTTTGGGGGGGCAACTCCTGAGGCATGCAAGTACATACCCGCACATAGATCATTTGTATTTAGTACTGATTACATAAGTTATTAACGGGTAAATTGAAATGGAGTCCTATATTACCCAGCTGTCCTGACCTATTACAAGCTATACCTGACCCTGCTTTGGAACTTGTCTGCCATGGATGTTACCTTAATCACTACAGCCACACGAGCATTGACAATTGAGTAGTCAATCTGCAGTGATTTTGATACTCCTTCATTTATCATAATCTACATCTTCATCTAACTACTTAGTAATTGAATAACCATAGTCATCACAGATGAAGAAGGGTTCTATTCTTTTTTACCCGTGCATGTGTTTCTGAGTTTCTTTTTTTATAAGTGCACGTGTTTGTTTATATGTTTGTGTGCTTTTGCACTCCTGACCATACTGTTTTGTCTTCAGACTTGAAAATTGGCATCAGTGCTCCAATACAGAAATTATCTTTTTATCAAAAAAAAGGTATTTTTTTTTAACCTTTTAGGGCCTTATTTTAATGGGTTTATTAATAACATCTAGATTTTCCTGAATCTAGACATTTCTACAGAATTTTCACTCTGTCCTAAATGTTTTCCAAAGGAAAATATTAGTGATATCATAAATCAAATTTATTCTGGCCTTATTTATTCTTCGATGGAATTTCTTTACATGATATCAAATTTGGATGCTACTGTTGTTTAATTATTGACTGTGATGGTGAATATTAGTAATTAGTTTTTGAATACTTAGATGAAACATTTTATTTATTAGAGTAAAAACTACCTTTTTTATTATCAATCCTATTGTTGGAAGCTACTTCTTTGTTTCTGATTTGATGCCGTTTGCTTAAACAGTCAAAGCGTTTATTAGCCTAGAGTTTTGCAATAAAAAGTAACAATAATAAAACAGTGTAAAGAAATAGAATAATTGAAGTGAAAATGCTTCATCAAAACATGAAAATTAAAATCCTCGCCTTTGTTTACAAAAGTCAGTATGAATGAATGAATGGATTGGTTTTGCCAGTAAAGATCATTGGGAGTAAATCCTGCAGCAGCAGAACTATAAACATTGGGGCTTGTGTGCAGAATTTCTCAAGGTGAGGCCAGCTTGCTCAGGGTCAACCCCAGCCTTTGAACCAAGATTTGCATTCTATGGTACACCAAAGTGACCCTAGAACTTTCAACAATACAATGTTTAAAACTGCTCAATATTGAACGAATCCTTCATTGCTATAACATCTTAATCGATGAAAATGCAGGTGGCCTAATGGTTAACAGCACAGAGAATGAAACTGGCATACTGACTCCAAACTCCTGCCAAGACAGTTTGTGTTCACTTCATATCAATACCTTGGGATAGGCACGAATCCAGCTTGTATCCCCCTAAATATGGATAAATAGGAAGGAAAACCGGGCTCTTTAGCTAAGCATGGCAAGCAGTGTAAGCAACGGACAACTCTGATTCCAAACCAGGGAGAAGAACCACCTTGAGACATCAGGATGTCGACTTTGACTTCCTTCTGGCAGGCTCTGCAACCAAGTTAATGGCAAATTGATCAATCCACTCTCCTGGGAAGGGGATCCTGTCAACTGGGCACCACAGGATCTCCCTATGCTCTGCCCCACCAGGTTTGTGCGCTGGAGAGGTCACTTCATTGTAGTTCCATTGTCTATTGAGACATTGGGGAGACTTTTTCTCTCTAGATTCGATTCATGTATTCAAATCCAGAAAATTAAAAATTGTTACTATTCACCAAGACCGCTTGGGTGGTGCAATGGTTAGCATGTCTGGCTAACATGCAGAGGGTCTCAAGTTCAATTCCCGGTCTAGGCAAAGAGTGTGAAAAACAAATTTCTCTATGCTCTCATCAGGTAATTGAATACACTTTAAGCTGCATGATTAGGATTGAAGTTTTGGTGGATTTGCATCCTGTCAAAGAGGCAGCCATAAAACTTGTAGGATTAAAGTGCTGGTTTTGACTTGAGACTTGCAAGGATCACTAAGCTGATGCATACAACAGAAACCAGGACAATCGTCAACGACTGTTTATACTCCTCTTGAATTAATCTGTTACAGCATAGTGAAAGAGATCAAACTTATAAAATAAAAACTCAAATCTTTAATACACACACATACATGTATGTAAACACGTACATATAAGTAAACATACCTACATACATATATGTAAACACATACATATAAATAAACACACATACATATATATATATATGTAGACAGATATATTTACGTAAACAAACAAACATACATGTAAATACATACATCTATTCACACACACATATACATACATATTTGTAGACACATTCATATAAGTAAACATCCACATATATATATATATGTATATATGTATAGACACATACATATAAGTGAACACACATACATACATATAGATACATACATATATTTAAACACACACATACATACATATATTCATATATATATATATATTATTGTGTCATCCACGGATGACATATTATATCTCTGGATGCGATGTATCATATCACATCAGTGTGGCTATAGACTTTCCATTATCCCATCCTGTACTGTGAGGCAGAATTGAAACTTTCACTTCAATATATATATATATATGTAGACACATACATATAAGTAACAACACACACACACACACACACACATATATACATACATATACATATATATATATATATATATATATATATATATATATATATATATATATATATATATATATATATATATGCATATAAGTAAATACACACATACATACATATTTGTAAACACACAGGTGGAGAGATGCAGCACTTTGAATTATCTTTTAAAACCAACCCCAAACTATCGTAGTTACTTTTAGCTTCTATTTTGAGATTTTAAATTAGAAGTTTGATCTCTTTGACAAAACTGTAGCCGAGTCATTCAAACCAATGCAACAAGCCTTATGCAAATTGTTGAATAAAAACATTAAGTGAGAACCCAAATGAGTTACAATAATTCACCCTATACAATAATTGCAATATACATCCCTCAACTTGTCAGTTATGCTTCAAATGGTTATAATAAATTACTGGGGTATTTTATATCTGATATATGACAGAGTAAAAAAGTAGATTCTCATTATTCCACATATTTTTCAACCTTTGCATTGAACTGGAAAAATACAATCAACAAACATATGAACCAAAAATCTTTCTGATAAAATGCAACCAAAAAGATGGTTAGATATAGTTACAGAAAGATGGTTAGATTTGGTTACAGAAAGATGGTTAGATTTGGTTACAGAAAGATGGTTAGATATGGTTACAGAAAGATGGTTAGATATGGTTACAGAAAGATGGTTAGATACGGTTACAGAAATTTTGAGAGGAAAGGAAATATTATCTTTCATTTTTTTGTCATTAGATGAAACATTGTCAACCGTTGAACAATTTTTCAGTATGTGCTTTTATTTGTGTCTTTGTATGTTCTGGCTCTTCTCGATATGCTGTTTTATATACAGGCTTGAAAATTAGCAGCAGTACTCCCTTAAACACCTTTTTAAAAAATTTCTTCTTTTTCTGAGGAAAAAGCTTTTCTAAGCTTTTGGGGAGCTCATTCTGACGTGTTTATTTATAACATCTAGATTTTCCAGAAACTAGATTTTTCTAGATGACTTTTATTCTATTTTAGATGTTCTCCAATGAAATAATCCCCCATCCCCCCAAAATGGTCGAAGAAGCTTCCTTTTCAAAAGTAAAAAAACAAACTTTTGCCAATTTTCAAGCCTGTAGACAAAACGCTATGGCCAGGAGTGCTGGGACACACAAACTCATAAACAGACACATGCATGTATAAAAAAAGGAGAATACTCTTTGCCATCTTCGATGACTACAGTTATTTAATAATGTAAACATATCATCTCTGAGCTTTTATCAACTGGAAGTGCTGCCAAAAGAGGTTATCAACAAAGGGTGTGGAGAAAGTAGAATTGAAGGCAATGGGAGTAGGACTGCAGATGAGACCTCCACCTGGCTGTTGTTAGATCAAATGGCCTGGGTGTTTGATGTGTTTCTACATGACATAGCAAGCTCCTATGGTATGGAATATGAGTTGAGTCAAGTGAAACTAGTTGAGATTTACAAAAAAAAAGGCGCTAGTAAAAAACAGAACGTGTGTACGATTGGAAATAGTTATTATATTCCAAGGATGAGACATAATCAGATGAGCAGAAGGGAAAGACCTTTAGAAGCTAAGTGCATGGAAGATAATTGATGAAGAGTAGATAAAAGCCTGGTGAATTATCAGGGAAGTGTAGAAATTGAGAAGGTAGAGAGTTTTTGAGATCAGTTCAGAAAAGTAAACCTGGCATTGTTTTGTTTTTGTCTTTGAAAGACTTCATTTTGTTTTATATTAAGGCTCATGGTTGCGGCAGAGAAAGAGGAGGGTGAATGTTTAGTGTGAGGAAAGTTTAGAAAAGGTATCACCATATTTGTATAAAAATGGTAAATAGTCATTGAACTGAACTTTTATTTCTATTCAGTGATGCCCTTCCCCCCTCTCTCTCAATATATATATATATATATATATATATATATATATATATATATTATTGTTTCATCCACAGACAGCTATTTCGATGTATTACATATCTTCAGTATGG
This sequence comes from Thysanoteuthis rhombus, assembly GCA_963457665.1. NCBI lineage: Eukaryota > Metazoa > Mollusca > Cephalopoda > Oegopsida > Thysanoteuthidae > Thysanoteuthis > Thysanoteuthis major. The sequence continues at coordinate 67,808,621 of OY735204.1, read as the reverse complement.
CTATAGACTTTCAATTATCCCATCCAGTACCACGAGGCGGGATTGATACCTTAGCTTCAGACCCAGAGGCCGATATCCTACCTCTCAGCTACAGAACTGGACAGTCAGTAAGGCTGATAAATTCCCGATCCAACAGAGTGCTCTATTCCTATGGAAGAGCATTATATATGTGTATATATATATATATATGTATATATATACATATATATATATATATACATATATATATATATATATATATATATATGTGAATAACAATATTGGTAGTCTTGTTTTCTATTATTGAAATTTCATTCCTGATATTCCATCCATTTTCTGGACTTTCTCAAAGACAAAAGGAACAAGGACACAAACAGTTTATGGATGGAAAATTTGGAATGTGTGTTTTTTTCTTCAAACGGTGTTCTGCATCTTTGACCAGTATAATCGTCAATATGCAAGTATGTGGAAGAGTTTGGCCTTCATGAAAGTATGTGTACCTGGTTCAAAGAAATTTGAAATTTATATTAACATAAACAAAGAAAGAACAAGTCATTAGTTTGATTGTGGATAAGCAGGGTGTGGGGGGGTTCTTATCTATGTGTGTTGAAAAAATGTAAGGGCTTGGACATGTATGAGTAAGTATATATATCAATGAAGATATGTGAATGTGAAGTGTCGATCATATGCATATGATTATCTATTTGTAAGCCTAGGTTTGTTTGTATCTGTTTTTATGTTTGTATGTATACGTGTATCAATATATATATATGTATACATATATGTGTTTATGTAACAGACTGCTGTATTTAGGTATTGACATATAAAAAAATTTAAAAAAAATATAAAATAAGGTTTCTATTCATTGGTGGAGTGATTTCAATAAATGTGTTAAATGATGGATATGCCCTGTAAAACAAAGTAACTAGGTAAATTATGTATTTAACTAATATATTCATATATATATACATATGTATAAACAAAATCTCATATAGAATAGATGGCAACATCTTGAGATGCCTATAAGACATATGAAATAACTCGAAATTAAAATAAAATAGAACACCAACTTAACGCAGAATAATACAATATATACGTATATATATATATATATATATATATATTTATATATATATAGATATAAATAATATTTTTTATGTATATATACTTATATATATATATATATATATATATACATAAAAAATATTATTTTCAAGGACATGTACCCCGTGAATGTGAACATTTCATCTCTGTTAATTCCTTTGAATTTTGAGAACAACCTGCCCATTTACCGTTGAATAATGTACGCAACAATCATCCAATCAGGTCTGTAAGATTCCTGAGGTCTCACCGTTCTATTCATTACTACTATGTACATAAATGACTAAACTCTCAGACTTACCTTACTTTTTCTTGGACTACCAAATGAATCATTCAACCTAATTTTTGTTCAGCCTATTCGCTGTTAATTCTAGTAAGTTCTCATGAATTTCAACGCTGTATACCATCTCTTCATACTAATGAAAGCATTTAGTGTTAGGGTTTAAGCAACATATTCAACAAATAATTTGACAGTTTTTCCCACTAACCTCAAAGTTAATTTTTCCACGTCATCTTGCCTTTATCAATTTGTTTTTTCCTTTAGATTATGAAATAAAGTATCCTTATATACATAGTTGAAACGAAACTAAACCTTTTTCTAATAGGTAGTAACACCTCAATGGACTATTCTATAAATATACTTAAACAATTTGTTAATTTGAATCCTATATTCTATCTCCCATTCCACCCAACTACCTATCAGTCAGACAAATGGCCCAAAGCCAAATGTTTTCCCTTTTCCCTGGTTCCAGTCAGAACAATGATCTTTCACACTGACAAAGACTGGATCCATCTCTTTTGGTTAACTGATTCTCCTAATATCAATGCAAATTCATCCATTCTAATATAGGTTATTTATCTATTCTATCATCATACTCTGATAGATCTCGTTATAATTTCATCATGTTCAAGCTGATGAGTTTTCAAGGGAACAGGATGTTTAATCATGGCTTTATTAGATTGTCTAAAAATTTCACTAATTCCGCTGTCTTGATTGACCATTCTTACAAAAAAAAAAAAAATTTTCAGTATAAAATCGATAAATATAAGAGTAGCTCTAGCTATTCTCAAATATTCTGATAATATAATTCTGTGAAATTTATGATATGGAATACTGCTTGTTCTTAATGGCATACATATGATATGGAACTGGAAAGGGTCTTGTTTACCAAACAATTTACAGACAAAAATTCAATCCTCAATTTTAATATTCAAATCTAGGAACGTTGTTTGCATTCCATTATGTTCACACTTCAATTCAAGATCCTCAGGGCATATATTAGGATAGGATTTTTCGAATTCTCATCCATCATTTAAAGAACATATGTCGTCAATAAAATGGGTGCAACCACAAAATGAATGAGCTTGCTCTATATTAGCTCTAATTAAAAATGGCATGAATATATAATCATGTCTATGTAAATACAAATTTGCCCAGACGGGCACAGGATCAATTCCCATAGAGACACCTGTGATTTGATCAAATATTTTTGTTATCTTTTTTAAAGTAACATTCCCAATAAGATGATTAACAATCATATTAAGAGTACAGCATGTAAAGTAAGTCTTGCCTTCTGTTGTTTTACACCAGAAAGCTCTAGAGGTTGTAAACCCAATATTTCTTCTATTTTCTCCTGCAAATGAATATTTATTTGTTTGTTGTGTTGATATGAATTGTTCCAACGGAGTGGTGATAATTTGACAATTGGAAGATGACGAGATATTTAAGAGAAAAAAAATTTCATGATCACTTGGACAGGATTCTATGCATTTCATTGGTTCCCACCATCTTTTTCAAAAAGACTCACACTGGTTGCAGAGAAACTGTATGCTGAGGAATGAAATGAGGAAAACGAGGCTCTTAGATTGTGAGCTCTTTTGTTGTTTAGTATGAGAGGCAGGGGGAGATGTTTCATATACTTTATATATAACAAAGTACAAATCAGGAATACAATAAGATATTATGCAATATCCGATGCATGATGGATTTATATCTTTATGTGCTCAATGCATTCAATATCAAACTTCAAGTTGAGTCGAGCTTAGAATGTGAAGAAATAAAACATTTGCTACACAAACACATTTATTTTTCTGCCCTGTTTGAACATCTGAAAAAGCCTAACCAAGGCAGAACCACAAACATGTTTGTGTAGCGAATCCCTTATTTCATCATATATATATATATATATATATATATGCATACATTTATAAATTAGTTAGAACTGGAAAAAAAAGAAAAAATGTAAGCCTGAAAAAATGACCAATTGAACAGTTTTATTTTTAAACATAAATCACAATACAATGTGCCAACAAAGATTTGAAAAAAATCCATAAAAGAATTCTATAAAAATCAACAAGCACAGAGAAAGTTTTTCCAGATACTGAAATCACTTGAGCAGAAAAAAAAATTTGGCAGCAAGATTTTATCTTACCTGCAAGTGGATTTCTTTTTTTAATATCTGATTGGGTCAAACAAAACTCTTCTATGTTCAATGTGGTATGTTTAAAGGTAAAGAAAAACAAATAAATGGTTGATAACATTTAATGCAATATATACATTGCAATGTAAAGCATTGTGTTATTTGCTCATGTGAAAAAGTCCAATCTTTTATTTGTGTGCGATGAATTATACATGATATGATAAGTCAGGTACATGTATATATGTATCAAGAAGTGGATATATTTGGTCCAACAGAATGAATAATAAATTGAAATGATCTCCCGTCGTTATGCAGTAAATATATCACTCACCCTAGACAATATGAATAGAATAAACAAATGAAGAAAATTGGGCTACAGCAGGAATTGAACCTGCTTCTGATAGCTGTTTCACCTTCACAGTTAATGCATCACTCATCCAAGAACTGTTGAATGGCAACCCTATTGGTTGGAGGTTCAATTCCTGCAGCAGCTCCATTTTCTTCGATTCTTTATTCTATTCACATTGTCTAGAACAACAGGAGATGATTTCAAATTTTAAGTTTTTATTTATTATAATGCAATTATTTAGCGGTATTTAATTATATCAGTGGTCATAGTGATTTGTAGCTACAGATGCAATGAGCTATGAATGCACAAAAACACAAAAATAATTTAGTGTCTGTAAAAAGTGGTGAACAGTAAAAGCAATTTATGTACAATGTTGGGAAGGCTTTTACAGTCCATTGCTTTTTACAGATACTAAGATATTTTTGTGTTATTGTGCAGCCGTAGCTCAGAGCACATCCATGACACAAATTACCATATGCCTATGATATATATATATATATATATATATATATATATATATATGCTAATGGAATTGCCTATTGAGAAGTTACTACTCGCTAGAAAGTGGTTTAGTTTTGTTTCAAGCATGTATATAGGGATACTTTATTTGATGATTAAAAGCATTGAAAAAAAATTGATGGAAGTTAGATGGTATATGATGTGGAAAAATTAACTCTAAGGTTAGTGGAAAAAAATTGTCAAATTCATCGTTTGAATACGTTGGTAGAGAATCGACTTGAAGAAGATTTTTTTGGTTAATCAGTATTCTCAAAGTTGATAAAAGTTAGCGTTTCTCTGAATTTTTGAGATGAGGTATTATTATTATTTGTATTATTATTCGGACTATCCTCATCTTGGTTGTTTTCCATACAACGTTTCGGACGTTGTACTCTACGGTCTTCATCAAGTATCATGTGGTAGGTATGGGGAAGTAACGAACCGAACCCTTTATTTAAATTGATGGTTAACAATCCAGTCTTATAGTCCATTGTTCGTAAGTATCAACCTCACTGAGTGCACCACGATCGTATCCAGACTAAGCTAAGCTTAGTATCTGTGGCATGTCTGTTGCAAAGTGATTATTTTGTATGCCATTGTTTATGACTTTGAAGGCGGGAAGCACATAGCTAACACGTCACATGAACTCATGCAAGCTAACAAGGCCTCAAAACCATGGAAATTAGCAGAGGGATCCACGTATGTGTCACGTCACCTTGCAGGACTATGCATGTAGTCACCCAATATTATACGTCTATATTAGAAAAAATAGAACCTTATCTTTTATTTCAATTATTATTCAGACTATCCTCATCTTGGTTGTTTTTCATACAACATTTTTGTCGTTGTACTCTACGGCCTTCATCGGGTATCAACTGGTAGGTATGGGGAAGTAACGAACCAAACCCTTTATTTAACCAACGGTGGTATATTCACCACACTCCTCTCTTAGCAGTAGTAGTATTTTCAAATTATTATTGTCTCACACTGGGATTGAACCTAAAACCATTAGATTACTTGCAGTAATTCTGTCTGATGAAGGCTGTAGAGTACAATGGCTGAAATGTTGTGTGAAAAACAACCAAGATGAGGATAGTCCGAATAATAAAAGAAATTGATAAAAGTTGGTTTGCATGCAATCTGAGATTAAAACCAACACAGTGGATTTAATATTCACGTGGGTGAACATCCAATTGAAATGACAGAAACAGCAAAATGACACGTCTGTTGTTATACTTATTGATCCCTCATCATTAAATACATTTTTGCCGGAACCAATGTAAGTTATGATCTTCAAAAAATAAATGATATGTAGTATAAAATGATATCAATATACAATACACATAATACCCTATATAAAACAACGATCACAATGTATGACATAAGCTACATAATGAAAAAAGGGAGGTACTGTTTGATTAACACTAGCAGGGTGTCATGTTAATAAAACTGTTTTGTTTTTAAAATTCCCAAAATGGTTACATGGTAAATAACTGATGATCTCAACAAGAGGCAATTTATACATTGTACCATAATAAAAAAGTATAAGTGAAACAGGGGAAAACATCAAAGAAAATTATATAAATTGCATTGACAGATATTGAGAAATAAGAAACTGAAGTGACACAAAATTTTTTTGAAAGTTTTTTAATGTTTAATGCTTAAAGCTATATAGCTTTCTAGACTATACATACACACACACACACATATATATAAATACATATATATATATATATATATATATATATATATATATACAATGAATATTGTTATCTTGCATCTATATCTAATAGACTCCTAAACAATACTGTCATTCATTTCTCATATATATATATATATATATATATATATATATATATATATATATATATATATATATATATATGTGTGTGTGTACAAAGAGGGAGAGGGCATCACTGGATAGAAATAAAAGTTCAGTTTACTGACTGTTTACCATTTTTACACATATATGCAGCATAGGGGCTGCAAATTTGTCTTTATGGGTAGTGACCTCCTCGATAATGGTCCAGGATTTAGCTTGATGATTTTTCAAGTAAGCAATCATCTCTCGATATGGAGGAGTTCCACAGTACAAAGCCTCATTAACCCGTCAATTGGTTCTGTACCCAACTAAACTACGCTCATAACCATTTATTTCAGTGGTTTCAAAACACTGAAAACTCAAGGACCGTCCAATGGAAGGAGATAATCTAGTGGACCCCTATTTTTAGCATTTAGTTTCTAGACTTTAATCAATGAACTACTATAATAACCAATTTCTGAATTTTAAAATCATATTTATTCTAAATGGATTAATTAGAACAATAATATAGTTGCATTTCTGTGTACAATAAAAATGTTTTTTGATAGCTGTATGATGGGTGACAATTAAAACAACTATTGAAAATGGAGCGGCCACAGGAATCAAATCTGCGACCAATAGGGTAGCTGCTTCAAGATAACGTTGCTTTCACCATTGAGCGATGTTGAATTCGATACCTTATCGTTTTCTGCAATTACCCCATTCTCTTCAATTGTTTATTCATTTTATGATATTGAGGCCAAATGATAAATTCACCATGTAATAACAGGAGATCATTTAAAATATAGTTTCAGTATAATGTATACTACGTTCTTTGAAAATAACTTTGATAAAAAATTTTGATAAAGCATTTGAATTTTGAATTTAATTATTCTCATTAATCTAAAATTAAAAGGGCTCAATACATTAATCACATAATATAGAGCAATATTCTAAGAAATTAGGAAGAAAATCACCCAACACATGTTTCTTGGTTAAACCATTTATCAAGAGTGGTAGATTACTTTTAGTTTTAATATAATTACTTTTAAAATCATTGTTTCATCATGAACAAAATCCAGGTAATGAAATCCATGTCTATTCAAATAATGCATTCAAACAATAACTTTAAAAGCAATTAGATTAAAACTAAAAATAATCAACCACTTTGATAGATGGTTGATCCAAGAAACATGTTAGGTGATATAGTATATATATATATATATATATATATTTGGCAGGTGTGTTTAGCACTCTGTCATTAGTATGAATAAGTTGAGTTTCAACACTAATCGACACATTCAGTTTTGTAATAACTTTTGTAAAACTCAACCAATTTTGATAAAATTAATGTCATCTTGTAGAGACCTTTATGATGAGTAACTTTTTTTAATTACTTGACTCAAAAAATTGCTCTTAAAACTGCTACATACAAATTAGGGGACAATTTTGCTTGAAATTTGATGTAACGGAATGCTCATCTAAACAGTAGAGGTGAATTTCACGAAATTTCTAAACACACTTAATTTGACTCTATGAATGTTTTTTTCTTCCTAATAAAAGCACAGACTGAGTCGAAACATCATTTAAGAAAGTTGAATGAAAATTCTATATTTTAATTTTTGAAACTATACTTGAAAAATCCAACCCCCAAAACAATATGTATATATATTCAGTGGCAGCACTTGGTCAAACTGAGACCCCTTCAATAATTTTTTTATAAATTTTCACACTTTTTTCTTCAGATTATACTTCATTATTATCAGGTATATTACGCCCCCAGGGTGTGCATACACATACACACACACATATATATATGTATATATAGGTGGAAAGTATATAGCATGGAAATATATATGTATATATATAGGTGTATGTGTGTGTGTGTGTGTGTGTGTGTGTGTGTGTATCAGATTGGTCAGTTTATAAACGAGATGTGTTACACCATGTATCAGTCCGTTTGTCTGATGCACTATAAAAACCACTAAAACATAGGCACAGCCCAACCAACAATAAGTGGAACCTTACTTTCCATTCTATATACATATATTTATATTTATTCAGAATTCTTTAAGGGGTCGAATATGAAGTAACCTCCCTCCATCATCAAGTGGTCAGTAGTGAAGTGGGGGTGAAACGTCTTCCCTGAAAGGTCATAAGTGAAAGGAAACTTTTCTCCCGTGTAAGGAGTCAAAAATGATGGGAGACCTTTTCCCTGCTTCAAGGGATCAAAGGTGAAGGGACAATTTTTCCACCTTTAAGGGGTCAAAAGTGAAGGTAAACATTTTTTCACCTCTGAGAGGTCAGAAGTGAAGGGAAGCTTTTTTTTCCCTAAGAAGGGGTCAAACTTGAAGGGAAACTTTTTTTTACATGTCTGAAAACACATATTTTTTTTTCTTTTACCCCCTAAATATTTTATCCCGTGTAGACTATCAATTTATAAAAATTTCAAAGGTTCCAAAGGGAAAGTTCTATCTACAAGAATGCCAAAGTGGAACCTATTTTCCAGTCTGATTAGCATATCTTCTTATTTCATATGTTTATATATTATTCTTTTAGGGGTCACAAGTGGACAGACCTCCTCCACTCTATAAAAGTCAAAAGTGGAGGGAGACTTTTTTCTTCCCTGTAAAGAGTCAGAATTGAACAGACAGCTTTTTTTTAAGGGGTAAAAATGTAGAGACCCCCCCCCCTGTGAAAGGAGACATTTCTTTCCCTCTGAAGATTCAGTAGTAATAGGAAATTCCCCTGTCCTCTCAAGGGGTCAAAAGTGAAGGAAGACTTTTTCCCTTCAATAAAGGGTCAAAAGTGAAGCCAGAAGTGTAGCTGGAGGTAATAAAAGATCAGGGGCTATTTTAAAATGCTCCTGGATCCCTAATGAAGGGTAAACCCATAAGATTTATAAATAGTAGTTCACCTATTACATTACTGCTAATACTACACAATAACTACTCTACAAGTGTTAGACAGGTCTCCTCGAGGAACCAAGCCTCCTAGGGTCCCAAATCTCTAGCTATTCCCCCAAATGAAGGGGAACCTTTTTACAAGTCTGAAAGCTTTGATCTTTTTTTTTTTCTTTTTTAAAATTACCCCTGAAATGTTCAACCTGACTTAGACGGGTACTTCTGCTAGTATAAATATAATGTTGTTTTTTTCTGTACATAAAGAAAACAATAAAGGAAGTAAAAGGAAGAATAAAGGTTAAATTTAAGCTTGGAAAAATTCGTGTTAATTATCTCCCTTGTTTGTTTCTCTCCGCGGTTGGGCCGACATTCCACTGGCTACCTCGACCAGGGATAATGTACCCGTTTTAACTGGACAAAAAGTTCGACAAGATTTCCACCGTAGTAAATATCCTCTTGTCTCATACATTGATGAGACGTTGTAGTATTAGTAAAAAGATAAATCTGGCAACAGAACACAGACAGGTAAGTAGAACGTTGATTTGCTTGGAAACACACTTGTCACAGAGCGATTGCTTTGTTATTGGACTTACTTACTACTAATATTGTATCACTAAAATAAATAATTCCTACCTATGAAACCCGAAAGTTTAATCTTTGGATGGATTCTGGGGTATCTTTGTCTAGCTAAGAATGATTCGAGCCGATTGTTTTGTTTTCTCTATGTCCTCTCTTGCTTTTTTTTTCATTGTTGTCGTGTTGTTCAGTTCCATTTTCGAGGTAAGTGACGGTTCATCTTAGGTACATCTACGGATGCTCATAGATGATAAAATAGCCAAGTCCAAAAATTATTGATCTTCTTCGTTTTTAAAATTTGCTGAGGCCTTTATCTATGAATATATGCTTGTATCTATCTTTAGAAAAACTTAGTTTAACCACGCTACAAAAATAAGTTATTAGGTTTTGTTATAAAACATTACGACGTTTGAATTGAATTTTTATACACGTGTTCGCAACTCCAAGATCTCCTGGCATAAGGCATAATTTTTTTTTCTTCATGTTCGCTAAGAAATGATCCACTAGTTTACTTGACTCTTGATATTTGTCTATTTTAGATTTTTCCTCAAGATTTTTAAACATTTTTATTTTTTGAGAAATGCAATATGGATACCAACCGTAGTTACTGTTAACTTATTATTATCAATTGAAATGTTTGAATAAAAATTATAGGCCTCTGCTGAGGGGAATTTAATCATGAGGTACAAAGTTTCTTTTCCGGGGTCCCTTTCTTTTCCCATTAGTCACCCAGTCTATAGTGGCCATGGTTTTATGCCATGAGTTGTGAGAGCCAATGAAAGAGGGGTGGGGTGAATGGAGCACCCTGTTGATTTTTGTTTTGTATTTGGGGACCTTATGATACCGTACCCTGAGTTGATTAATATAAATAGAAGATCAGAGAGAAGCCCATTTGAACATCTTACAGATTGTAGTGTAGATCAGACATAATTTAAAAAAAAAGTGAATAAAAGAAAGTAAACCTAAAAAGTAGACTAGTCTAAAGACAGGCCTATTATTTGATAGAAAAAAAAATTGAATTCCCTCGAGTCCCTGGAAGACATCGGGGTACGATGTGGTAGGATCAAAGACTCCGGGTGGGTTAAATCTGTGGCTTATTTTAAACCGATGACTGTTCAAGCCTTGGTTGGTAAAGGTTTAGAATGTAGATTTTCTAGGCTGGTCTGCTCAATCCTCGACTTGAAAGATTAGTGCAACACAACATTCTTAATCCCCCCCCTACGTTTTGGCCTTGTGTCATTCTATCCCTTTTAATTCAATAGCGGGTCTTTGTTGTATTAATGATCAAGTAGATTTTTTTTTTACCTATGATCGAAATGAGAGATAAACTTGACGAAGACAGTGTTGATCTCTGGCAAATGATGAAATTATTCTGATTCCGTCTCCCCATTATAAGCCTGTCACCCTCATTAATTAATTTTTGATCAGCTTGTTTAAAAGGCCGTTATTAGTTATTTGACTAAAAATAAGAATGTGTAATCGTTTGTGGCAGTTTGATCTTGTGACTTACTTATTCTTCCTCTGTCCTTTCAGGTTCTGCTTTGCCCTCGGAAGATATACTTCGGCCGACCAGGTGAGTGGAAACTTCATATGATCAACATCAACTTTTTCCGCAATGGCATTGGCGAGTGGCTTACTTTAAAAGCTACGGGTGGCCAACAGAGCAACGATTACTTCCCTTACAAAACAAGAACGGGAAAACTTCAGTGTTAGTGGGAAAACATACGAAATATTTTTTCTTTTGAATTATTGAGATTCACTTCTAATATTTAGATAAGAGTTATAGAAGACTTACTTTCTCCTAAATATGCAAATTTTGACGTTTTTTGTCAATTTTTCGTCGTCTTCCAGTTGAAAGTGACCTGGGAATGAATTTTGAAATATAATGAAATTTATATTCGTTGAAAATGATTCAATTGCTTAAAAGAAATTATTGTATGAACACAAGATAAATAGTGATTAAAAAAAAAAAAAATGCTGAATTTTAGAAATGCATCTACGTTCCATGACTTGCCATATCAACGACACTTGATCTGTACCCGTTGATTAAATTTCTTTTACACGTTTGGCCATCCGTACAATATACAAAATGATCAGCCCTACAATGAACTAATCATTTCATTTGTCGGCTAATGTACGTGAGTCTGTTTTCTAATTAAAAATATCCATTTCCTCTTTATCTGTCATCGCATTTATCGGATTTTATCTTAAAATTAAATTTAAACTGACTAAAATGTTATTTTTTTTTCCTTTGGTCTTTTATAACTTGATTTTCAATTTTTTTTTTCTGTTTGGCAGTCAGGCTTAATATTAGGGGTCGGGATTATTAGATTTACGGGTGTTCCATAGCGCCACTTTTGGAAAGTAAAGTTAAATTTTTTGATGAAATGCTTATAAGAATCAGGGTACAGAAAAAGTATTTCGGTTTTCAGCGAAATATGCAAAAAAATTAAAAAAAATAAATAAATAAAAAAGATGTGTATTTTTAAAATTTCTTTTCAATGATTTTTGTTTTTTCAGAATTTTTCTTGGTCATATTTCATAGTTGATAACTTAATAGCAATACCAAACATTTTCAGGATCTGATATTTGAAAATTAGGGTTAAAATGCTTGCTTACTTTTGATACAAATATAACTTTTTCTTTTTTTTTAATCCCATCTCATTTTTGGCAGTACCAGGTAAAAGCATGTGACACCAGACACCTTGTACACCATTGTCAGGGGAAGTAATTGTGCATGGATTCGCCCAAAATTTTAATCACATCTCCCATAGCCCATTCTCCGCCTTTCCACAAAATTTAATTGAAATTCATTGAGAACTTTTGGTGATAGTGTATGGGTTGATATGAATTTTTGGCAATATTATATGGTCATATAATTGAGACTGTGGGGTGGTAATTTTGGGATGGATCCGCCACTTTAATCACCCCTTTCATAGCCTATTGTCCACCCTTCCACGAAGTTCCAAAGAATTCCGTTGAGTACCTTCGGAAATATCATGTGGACAGACATGAGCATATGCTTAAAGGAAAATATAAGTCGAAAAATTATCCCTAAATTGAAGAAAAAAAAATGTTGAATCCACCTCAAAATCAGACCACTCCTTCCTTACCTCATCACCCATCTTTCCACAAAATTACATTGAAATCCATGGAGACATCTTGTGGACAGACATACAAACAGAAAGACATGAAGGAATACATGTACCCTTCCAACTTAGTTGGCAGAGGTAATTAGTCTTGCCCTTGAATAGTCCTAATGAGTTTGACAATTATTTGTGGCTTTAAAAAAATTAGTACAAGTGGATGCTAGTTATGTGGAAGTTGTTGTCAAGATTTGTTATTCTCTTTTACAAATATGAAATACAATTCTGTAATTTCCCATCCAGAGACTTTCTGTAGATCTTGCTGGTTTATTTATGTTGACTTAATAATTGAATTTTCATGCTGCCATCAGATTACTTACAGAAAACTTTGTCATTATCATTTTTTGGCTAGTTGTTTATCATCTTATTTTTGCAGCGTTATCGCAACATTCATGTTATTTTTTTTCCCACATTTTTGTCTTGTCAGAAGCTTATTCTTTACCATTTCCAGTCTATACTGCTTGCTTAACAGCCGCAGAATGTTCAAAATGAGCTGAGCATTCCAATCAAAAGCTGCTATCAACTAATTCATTATTTTAAAGATTTTCAATACTTTTCGTGGTATCAGTAAGTGCAGGTGAAATCGATTACCTTCCTTGGTATTGTTGGACAAAAGTCATACCTGAGTTCAATCTATTTTTAACAGTAAATCATTTTAAACTGAATCAGCTTAGCTAACTACTTGAAGAAATTTGATAACCAAATGGATTTATCAGTTGGTATAATGAAGCTAGAGCAGAGTACTTGTTAAAAATCATTGAAACCATGAAAACCCTTTACTTCTTATTTATTCAGTACATCAAGCATGAAAAATCAGTACTGTAGTGTGTATCTGGAAATATAATATCATTGAGAATAGCTTCAATCAGTATAACTGAATAGACAAAACAAAAAAAGATGAAAACTTACTTAAAAATACTGAGAACAGAAAACCAAAAGTAGTTGTGTCCATTTTGGGCTAATAAAGGGTTAAACTCACCAAACATTTTCTGTGCCTTGTGCTATATCTGCCCAAAATGTTTATGTCCATATCCTGTTGAAGGATCATCTAAGTTCATTACAAGATGTCTGAGTCAATGAAATGACTATTCTCTACTAGAATTGACTTTGTCCCATTTTGTACAGTTCAACTACAATTTAGACCTGACCACTTCAGGTTGTCAGTCCTTGATACATTCACAACAGTTGTTTTAGTCAGAACCACTTTTTATGTCTTTTTCCATTATTGTTGCACAATAGAATAAGCATAGCAGCAATGATTGGTTTATTTTGTGTCACTTGTTCAGAGGTGATTTGAATTTGGCAGAAATCTTGGAATGAAAGAAATGGCTAATACTATACAATTTGCATGCATTGATGTTGATACTCGTAACTTGGAAGACAAAATCCCTTGTGTATCTTTGTATTTGGTAGCACTGGAAAGTGGAAAGTAGAATAAACCTTCTATACAGTTGTATTGATTTATCAAGTATTAGTCTAAATTGGTCAAAGCTTGTGAAAACCATCACTGCTAATGTCACTTACAAATCTGAAATATTTTCAAATTTTATCAGTATCTTTAAGTATTATGTTCTGTGTCAGGCATGTACATTGTTAGAACTTTCTTGAAAAAATGCACGGAAGGAAATATATTGTCATGGTGCATAATGATAATTCCGCCTGGCTTTATTGCTGATAAAATATGCTGCCAAAATGAAGGACTTTCTAATTTGACTAATTATTTAAAGTCTACCTATTTCTTTGTTGGCTGAGTCACAAAAGTCACAAACTCCTGCTCTGTGTTGAAGTCATTTGCCAGAAATCTCGGTCTTTGTTAATCCTCACACAAACACACCTAACCTATAAATTTATTGAAAGCCCAAGATGTTAATACTTGGATCTCATGTTAATATCAGAAGAATTTCTTTCAGCATATTCAACTTTGTCTCTGTGCAAGTGATGTACACTAGTCGACTACAGTTTCCGCTTTCCTCTTCAATATTCTAAAGAAGTTTTTGTTGATTTTGATTAATGTCTTTAGGAAAAGAGAAAATGCTGCCAAAAATAACCAAGCTAAAATAAACTTCCAAATTATTGGGAATGATGACTTTTTCTTATCTTTACTATTTGAACAGAATGTGACAAAGGATTCACAATATGAATTGGCTTACTTAGATATAAATGAAATCTATTAAACATGGTGAAATTCATTGACCTCCAGTAGAATTGTTGTGACTTTTTTGAAAGAATTAATATCTAAATTGCAAAACTTCTATATTTGTTCAATTTGTACTGAGTATGAGAGAAAAAAAATCCTGTATACCAACATGAAAAACACTTTGAAGATTCTTCTACAAAAATTATTGAAAATAAATGAAGTTCCCAGAACGAATCAAATCTTTTTCTCTTCTTCTGATAAAAGCAAATTCATGTCAATGGCTGAACAACTCTAGTTTTTTCCTTACATGAGACAATTCATGGGAATAAGTAAATATCTTTTGATTAATGCTTACTGTTTTTGGCCGCTGTTCAGTTCTCATCTTGTCTTTATACTAACTTGATTTTGATTAAATATTAATGGGAGTAATAGTTATTACCTAGAAATTCATGTAAATTTTCATTCAGGTCATTTGTTTACAAGATGACTTGTTGCTCCTCTAGCCAAGTTTGATTCAAAGGTAAAAATGGCGGCAGAGGAAGCTTTCCACTCAAAAAAGAAACATTGTTGGTATTTCTCAAATTCAAATGCTTTGTGTTATTTTTGCTTATTTATTCATTTTTTTTTCTCCAAGGAAGAAATTTAGCTCTTAACATGGTCTTTAACAGTGCGTAATCTCTACTTCAAGCATAAGTCATAACTCACAAGAAATTGAATCTTTCCAGTCATCATTTCCAATCAATAAAAATCAAAATAAATTCGAACAAATGCTATCTTCAGTCCTAAGTGTTTCACTGAGCCGGTTCATCTTTATAGTCAGAATTCAGCTTCATTTATCAGTTATGGGTTCGTTTTCTTTTGAGATTACATTGTACATATTTTTACCAATTTCCTCACTTTTCCATCTTTCACTCTCGGTGTTTCTAAACGTCTAGTAAAATAAATATTCAACTCCACACTGTTAATCAGCCTTTTAGGGGCACATTTGGCAGCAGCTGATTATGTGATCAATGTTTTAACACGTTCAGACAATCCTAGCTGCTGAACTGCTGCCTTAGCCTATTGTCTTTTTCATACACATAATAAGAGTGGATGTTTCCACATCAGGGAACAAACCTTTACTACACTTTTATCTGTTCAAATTAACTTTTATTATCATGTTAAAAACAAGCAGAACTCAAACTGCTTACAAATTATATTGTTTATTAAATAATCGTTATTGTTATAACCTCAGTCTTATGTTCCATTTATCAACAGAATATTTCATACTGAAATTGCTCATCAAATAATTTCTACCTTTCTGAAATAAAAAACTCCCTTCATCCTTCAAACCATCCAACGTACACACACCCATACTAAAAACAGAACATTTCTCTTCCACTCACTTTTCTATCCAGCTCCAACAATTATTCATGTTTTGAAATAAGGGATTCCTGATTGAACAAGAATAAAAATGGTATTTGCAATAATTATCTTTGTACCAATTTTACATTATTAGGAAGTTTTCATCCACTGTATTTTGTTAGCACCTATATCCCTACCCTCAGAAGTTACTAAATATTGTTTATGACCAATAAGCAAGTACCACTAGATCATTGTTTTTCAATCTTGGATTAATCTATGCTTGAAAATCATTACTGTACGTTTAAGTTTTGAAGATACAAGTCCTTAATATAAAGGTAACCGTCAAACTTTATGTGCAAGATGGAAGTTTGATTCCCCTGTTGGTTAAGTGCAATCCATTCTTGAACTAGACTTTCCATTTATGTGTGAATGAAAGAAAACAATCCTGGACTCGTTGATTGAAATGATAGATTTTCCAAAATATCTACCTCCGAGATAAATAAGATAGTTGCGTTTATAAACTTATTTCCTTGGGGAGTGGTCCTCATCATTGTTGCATTCGCTTCGACTGACTTCAAGTAAAGTTGAGAAGTAACTGAGTCTACTTGAGACAAACAGAAACCTAATAGCTGAATGTCAACCCTGCTTTTTATTTTTAAGCAAGTGTATTCCTGAATAAAGAAGGGGTTTGTTAGATTACACACTTGAGTAGTGTCATATTTCTATTAAGTAAGGATATCTTGATTCTTGCAGAGTCATTTTTGGTAATGGAGGTTTTTTGACAGGAAGGGAACCTTGCCATCGAAGTCATTAATTGAACAACCATAGCATGAAAATTTGAAGTTGGGGAAAATTTCTGTCGAAGAATAAATATGGTTGGAATTGTTCTGTTTATGACTTCGCCAGCATTTTCCACTGGAAACTATTTAAAAAGAGTTCATAAAAAAAACCATCAATAAACACCTAGATCATGGAGAATCTAGGTGTTATTAATAGACCCGTTGGAATCAGGAACCCAAAAGGTGAAAACTGCTGGGTTTTTTTGTTATTTTTTTTCTAGAAAAAATCATTTTTAGAATTAGTCTAGTTGAGTACTAATGCCAACTGTAGACAATATATTATATCCAGAAGCACTGGTACATACTAACAAATTCATAAACGTGCACATATGAAAAAAAAACAAAAGAATAGAAGCCTCCAACGTCTTTGATTGCTATAGTTCTTTTTGGATCTGAAACTTCCATAGAAACATTAATGGAAATGACTGGAGAGGAAAAAAAACTGAAAGATATTAGTAAATTGACTTGGATTGTCACTGTACGTCTCATGCAGTTAATGATTTCTATGAGTTGAAATATCAGGTTTGTAAAATTGTGTAGTAATAAAATGAATTTTTGATGTAAATGCAATACAGGCTTTGCCTGTTCTAACATGAGTGTTGGGGTCCAAAAAAGCCGACAATGTTGAAACGAGCTGCGTGTTACCAATTTAGATGTTTCTCATCTATAATCTAGGCCAGAAATTGCTATTTGGGTGATTTTTATCAAATAAGTAATATTCATTATTTAATTCATAGTTATGAAACGTGTAATATCTTTAATAAAGTAAATGTGAATTCATATCACATTTAATTTATCAATGATAAGTTATGTATTTCCTAGGTTGTTTTTATGTACTTATTTATCTATATATATATATATATATATACACACAAATTTATATGTTTTATATAAGTTGTAAATATACTTGTACAACAAATCATATTCATTTTATGGTAATTTCTTTAATCCAAGTGTGCTCGATATATTGAGTGGAGACAATTTTTCGAAGAAGTGTGGAAATTCATTTTATGACAATAGTAGTAGTAAAGTATATTTCCTTTATATATGGGAAAAACTTATTTCATTTTTAGACTTGAAATTGAGACCAATAAGTGTAATTACCTACTTGTCTTCCATTGAACATACTGACAGATAAAGAAACACTGTTTCTTTTTTGGTGTGTGCTATCAAGTTAATGGTAATTAAAACTTCAAAGTTTCCATCATTTGTTTGTGTCGTGGCAATTTTTTTTCATTTGTTTATTCTATTAAAAAAATATTACTTGGTTAAGTTATTTTAAGTTCAATTAATACAATTAGTTTGTTTTTGATTCTTTATCTTTTTAATTGTTTTTTTTACTAAGGTTCTGATTTTATAACTTTTGAGTATTAAATTTCTTTTCAGTTAATTTCCAATATTCCCATCTTCTTCAAAATTCCTTAGTGAACTTAGTCCTGTGCCTACATTTTACCCATATCTCTGACCTTGAGTTGAGTAAATCATATTCAGAATGTTGATACGCTTGGTTTCTCTTTGAGGCAAAGTTTCATCTTGAATAAAGATTTTTACACATTTGTCTTTTCTTTTTATAAATTTCAAATCAATAATCAGATTTCTCCCCCCCCCTCTCTCTCTCTCTGAGTTTCCAGTTATGGACAGTGAGAGAGGTGTTGTCTCTGTGGTTATCAAATATGAAAGAGTATGTGTGATGAGCTAAACTGCTCTTAAATTGTGGTTCAGAGATACTGTAGTAAAATTTGGAGTCTCTTTGATCCTTTTTTTGCGTATATTTTTGCTCTGTATACGGGTGGAAGGCATTTATTTTGTGAAACCCATTTTCCTCGGTCTCTGCAGTTGCATTTTTTCATCTGGATGTATGTTTGTTGATTTTTTGTAAATTGATTTAATATTTTGTTGTTGTGGTTACTGACGATTCTTTCAATTCTGTTCATGCAAATGTACCCCAATTTAATCGTGTTTGAGTAAAACCTTTTGTGTGATTAGTTATTATCCGGGAAAATATTTTTTTAACTATACTCAGGAAGATTTTAACATCAGTTAAAATCTGCTTATTATAAGGTGGTGTAAACCAGATTACATTTCTTTTTCCACTGCATTTGTTTTATTTTTATTTTTTTTTTGTTTTTGAGTTCATTATTAAATTCTAGTTTGTTTTATAAATCCACTATTTTTGGACGTTTCCTGGAAAGTCTGGCAGGTTGAAAAAAAAAAATTCAGTTAAGTTGATGTTAATCTGGTATTCGCTGAATTGAAAACTTAGGGTAGATGATGAATGATTAGATTTTTATATTCTAATTAATCGGATGACTGTTTGGTTTTGTATATGGTTCAATAATTGTATTAAGATTGAAGGTAATACCTTTGGAATAAACTATCTTAATGTTTTTGTTTACTTCTATTTTGAAATACATTTTCTTAAATTTTTATTTTAGCTGTTTCCTGATTTTGTCATGCTTTTGCCCATTGCATTTCTTTGTTCTATTCAAGCCAATATCGCTTATTTGTGAGAAGTTAATAGTTTGTGTGTAAGCATAAAATATTGAGTTCAGCTAAGTCTGACACTTCATCAGAATTGTATGCTTCCTTTGTAATACTGGAGTTGTTGTTTTAGATCTTTTTCAATACTCCACTTTGGATGTAATCTTTAAAATAAGTTTGGTAACTCTAGCAATAACTGCTTGGTAAGTGTGGGCAAGCAGCAGTAAGTGAAAAATGGTGAACATTTTGAAAACTTACTGAGATTTGAACAAACAAACAAAGGCATTCTTTCATGTTTTTCATAAAATAATCTCATCCAAAATGACTACCATGGCATGTACAGGCACTCCTCGATTAATGTTGTTTAATTTAACATTGTTTTAACGTTTCAGAAATTCCTAATATCTTTACAATAGTTACTTCCCCTTTCTTTATCTTTTTTTTTAATTTTTAGGGGAATATTTAATCTATGAGAATAATTAATTTTTAGTCTCCTGTTAAAATTACGGTTATTTAGAATCTGAAAAGCTGAAATGAAAAAAAAATCCAGCCTCAAGTGTCAGCTTATATCCATATATTTCATATATGCTATCATCTTGCTAGTGTGTAGCACTTTTCAATATTCATTTAAAAGAAAATCATAAAGATATTAGTGACGATAGTCAATTTTCCCATTTATGTAATGGAATGGACTGTTTCTAATGTTTCCTTTTGTATCTTTACTTGGTGTTACTTGTATTTCACTTTATTATTCATGTAGTATTAAACATAAGAAAATGCTGAGCAGCATAATGTTTTCGATATCATGCAATGCAAATGCAAAATTACTCAAATATCTTCCGTTGCTGCCATATTTTGACGTCAAGAGTGAAAGAAATATAACTATTGTTGGTGGAATTGTGAATCGAGTGATTTTTCTGAATAGGCATTACAGTTGTATATTTTGGAAGAGTAGAGTCCTGCTGGAATTGGATGTTAAAAGTGATATTTTTTTTCATTTTTGTAAGTTGTAATCTCAAAATTTGTACATTGTGGAATTGAATATCTAAATTTGTTGCCATAGAAATACCTATGAGTCTTCAGCTTGGGAAGAAGATGTCAAGTCTCAATTTATATTATCACCGGACGTATTTGTTTTGGCTTCTATTTATCTTGTAAGTTTGTTAGATCTATATGATGGGTCTCCGGAACGGATTAGATATCTTTGAATACATTCATCATGTTCTGGCATTGTGCGGTAAAGAAGCGCTGAATTAGTGCACTCAAACATTTTGGCCTCTTTTTAGCATGTTTTTGACCATTTTTAGTGTCTCTTCGTTTTGTTTTGTCCATTCTTGGCATTTTTGGTTGTTTATTTATTTATTTATTTATTTTTTGTGTACCAAAAGTAACATGACCTTTGTTGATATAATTGTTTCTCTGGTGAAATCTGTTTTACCTTACGTTGTTCAAGTTGAATTCACTGTATAATGACTAAATGCTAACACTGACTCAAATTCACAATATCCAATGTTCAATACATATTTCTAAAGACGTATGAATGAAGAAATTCGCATGAAATCACAAGCAGAATTTTTTTTAATTCCAAAAAGATATAATGACAGTGTTTTAGCGATTTAGAGGTAATTAATGGAAAAGTGATTTTCAATTTTTAATAAGACAATGTGTGCTTTTTTTTTTTTTTTTTTTCTTACTAGAAAAATTATGCAGTCTACATGGAAGCCCTTTTGATATTGTCCATTGTAGAAGTAGTTTCTGGCGATGGCATATGATTAGGGTTGGATTTTTTTTTTTTCTATCCGTTTGGTTTATATGCCTAATCATTGTAAGCTTGATGAAAACATCTCTTTTTTGATTGCTTACTATAATCAAACTAAGGGAACACCCTGAAAATTTAATCTTCAACTTTAAAACATGGAAATTTTTTTTTTTAAAAGACAATTTGAAACAAGGAATTTGGGATTGTAGCTTGAAAGTTCTGATTATTAGTCATATTAAGTCTTTTGATGAAATTTGTTTTCTAATTTGTGGCTTGTTGAATGCGTGGGTGATGGATAAAAATTTTGGGGTCCATCATCTATCAAACCTTATATCACAAACTGTGCTGTAACAAACTATGTTATAATGGGGAAGGCCTGTGATGTAAAGAGTTTCCATAAAGGCTGATGATTTGCTGCCTATGTATGGCAATTGCTCTACTAACTGGACTTCCAGAATTCTCACAGCTATTAGGATATGAAATCTAACCTTTAAAGAGGTAAAAATGGCTGAGATTTTCAGTCTTGTCTTGAGTGATGATTTGTGGGTAGCTGTGGTGAAAAGCAACTAAACTTACAAATGATAGTAACAACTTAATAATGGTTGAAAATGCTTCATCTGATTAAAATATATGAAGATGATATCACCAACTATAACTAAATAACAAATATGGTGGGGAGCAACAGAGGTGTAAAGAATGAAGGATATTTGTAGGTAGCAGTAGTTGAGATGTCATGTCTTATTCGGTATATTGGTTAAAGAGAGTACGAGAGGTTGAACAAGAGATGAAGTTTATATACTTCAACAATGTAGATAGATGTGTGAGGGTTTCTCCATTGGGAATGCTTACTGATCTCTTTATATAAAGTCCCAGGACGAAGGCAACCTAATGATGTTTATTCAAGTCGAGTGACTAGCAACCTATCCTTCAACCAGTGTATGGGTCTCCATACTCGGAATGATTACCTTAACATACATTCCCCGTATACAAGTTTCAATTCAAAGACAAAAGCTATGTCCAGTGTCCCTGCTTTGTGATACTCAGTGCTGATTTTTCCTGATTAGTCTTTACTTCTCTCATGAGAGTCTCTCATTTTATATTGTCAAGGGATTCTCAACTTTGCGGCTTTGTTTATTTGACCAATAAACAAAACTTGCTAAATTGATTGTAAGAATTTGACCAAACTATACATTATCTGAAAACTTATTATCAATTCTTCCAAAACTCTCTCTACCCCAGAATCATACAAGTTAGGCCACCTTAGCTTATTAGATATACAAAATTGCAACCATATGAATATGAAGCTATAATTTTCCACTTAGTTTTCAGTGGTGCCAATTAATATCCCTATAATTGGTAACATTTTAGAATCTTTGAAAGGAGTCAGATCCACGATTCAATTCATATTGATTCCAAGATGCAACAGGTATTTAAATCTAATTTGTTTTCAAGATGAAGATTAACAAGTTCACTTCACTAAAAAAAGATGAGTCATTGCAGATAAGACGATGACGTACACAAAAACTGATGACAAGTCAAGCACCAACAAGAATGGCAGGGTTAGATTTTTTCAATACAATGAATAGAATATATTTATTTCACCAAAGAGACAATGACTAATTAATTTTTGACTGTCTATTCTTAGAAAACTGGTCTGAGAAAGAGATGATAAATTCCAAAACCGTATTCCTTGTAGTATTTTGTTTGTTTCAGAGTTAAAAGATGTCTAATTCTTTAATTTTTTTTTTTCTGTAAACATTGAATTTCTAACTGATAAAGGAGTTGAAATGGGATACACAGTTCTTGAATAATATTGTATGGAGAATGAATTCTGTTTTGGTTACCTTTCAGATTTCAATGAAACAAGGGAATTTGATCCTAGCTCAGCCAAGCTAGTTATTTGTAATTGCAACTCGGAATGAACTTCTTTGCTCGTAAATTTTGGGGGCAATTCATAATTAGTTTCTTCTTCTTTCAAGAAAGCCATTCTGAATCAAAGAGTCTATCAATTCATGATTTTGATTTCAAAATGCTATGATATTCAAGACTACAAGTTTTTTTATAAGTTGAAAATCAACATTTATTTTTGCTGCTTTCATCTGTGGTATAAAGAAAATTTCCTCTCCCTATCAAATAGCCCTCATATATAGCAGATATAAAAGAGTTGTTGGAAACTTTTTATTTTAATGCTGTTACTCACAAGATTCGCAAAGTGACAGTGGAATTTGCTAACTTTAGACTTCACTGAATGAATTGCTTCTTTGTAACGTTAGATAAGGTCTAAAGGATGTACAACTGTTTTGAGATTTTCTCTTCCTATGTACTGTCCATTATTTCTATTATTATTCGGACTATCCTCATCTTGGTTGTTTTTCATACAACATTTCAGCCATTGTACTCTATGGCCTTCATCTGGTGTGTGCGGGGAAGTAACAAACTGAACCCTTTATTTTACTGACGGGGGTATATTTACCGCACTCCCCTCTTTTCGAATTATCATTGTCTCACACTGGGATTGAACCTAGAACCATTAGATTACTTGCAGTAATTCTGTCTGATTCTGTAACCACTACGCTATGTGTCCTTGTACTTTCCATCATATAGAACAGATTAAATATAATTTTCTATCTAAATCTCTCCTTGAAAATTGAATACCAAACTTTAAAAGAATTCCTTGCAGTTAAACTGAACCATCAATTCCTTAATATATTGCAAAGCTTCTTAATTCCTTCTATTTTTTAAAAATTCCTCCCACCACCAACACCAGACATGGAAAAAGTCTTCTACTTTCTGAGACCGCAGAAATAAAAGGTAAAATAAAATCCATATTTCATAGTTACTCACGAATGTAATAGAAATTCATTTGCTATTAGTATCTCTCAGATCCTCAACAAAACTTTACCTTGTAAATTCACTCTTGATAAATCCAAACGTTTTAATAAATCATCTATTGATCTGATAAACTTTATGGTTAATTCATACAAAAACATTTCTAATAATAAATATGTACTCTAACAGAACTGAACAAATGTTAAAATGAAAAGAAATCACTACAAAAGTTTGATTTGAATTTAATTTTATAATTTGATTCATTTACTCTTTTCTTTATCATTATTTTTCTCAATTCGTATTGGTATAATTCTGATTTAAATTTGTCTTTTGCTATTTCATTTCATTGAATGAATTATAAAGGCCAGATAAAAAATACAACTGAAGAAAGAATGGAATGGCCAAAGACGTGTTTAAAAATTGCAAAGATGAGGACGATAGTCTCAAAAATGTATGGTCAATTTTGGAATTTGTGCAGCACACAATAATTGTTTTCTACTGTATATCGGAATTTCAAAATTGTTTTCTTTTAAATGAATTATACACATTGGGAATGAACATATTGTTGAATTTTACTTAGATGAAATAAGCCTTTGATATACAGTATATTGTCTTGAGGGAATACTTGGAAACCATTCATTTGAAGCTCAGGGTTCTCACCTTTCAGGGAATATGCCAGAGAAAATAATAGATTTCTCTAGGTTAGGGAATTTTACAGATTGTCAGGAAGTTTTGAGATTTCCCAAATTTTTCAAAATGTTGGAATTTTGTATATTGTCAGGGAAAAATCAGCTCTCCTTTTTCTTTTTAATATACTTTTCAGCAGCTGAATCCTTCATGTATATAGATTTTAAAGAAGGAAAAGTTTTATTGAATAAAACTTGAAAATTTATAGCCATTTCCAACATTCAATGTAACTTATCATAGAGCTTCTAAATTATATTATTGAATGCATACAAATTTTTTGCATTTCAGGTTTTCAATTCCAATGATATGCAATTTTAATTTTTATATATATATATGTGTGTGTGTGTGTATATGTTATATATATATATATATATAATTTGAAATGGACTATGGTTATTCATCAATTTACCTATCTAATGGAACATATAGTTTCAAAACTGAGATTAATTGAGGTGAGAAGGGTTAAGGAAAAAGTACTAAAATTGTCATTTTCTAAAATCTTGTGGTGTGTCTAAGATTTTTTCAATCCGAAGGTTTTTAATACAATGTTGGATTTGGATTTTTATTAATTTCGACATCTTTTTCTTACATTTTCTTACTCTGTACAGACATCTTGAAATATTTCAGAAATTGTTTCAGGGGATTTTTTCTCTCTTTTTTTTTTTTTTTTTTTGAGAACTTCAATCAATAAATGAAATTGAAATTTTTGTTCTGAAGTTTGTTGTTTTTTTGTTTTTTTTCTTCCAATATTACATGTATTCTCATGATCTATTGAAATGGTTTCTCACCTTTTGCTATTGATGAAAGCGTTTTTCTTTTTGTCTGTTCATTTTTCAAAGATTTAAAGGAATGGCAAAAAAACGAGCGCCAAGATATATTGTCGAGAAAAAAATTGAAGGAAATTTAGAAATTAAAAAGGGGACTTAAAGGCCTGGTACAACTACTACTCGCTTCTTTAAAAGAAGCATATTTGTTTTTCTCCAAAAACTAAATTGTCTTGTTTTTCTTTTTGTTGTTCATATAGAGGCATATTTTGCAGAATTACGGGTCAATGATATATGTGTGTTTTTTTTCTTTTTTTAATAAAATTTTAATGAAAAGGTAGCGAGAAGTAGCTGAATGGGAGATGGAAATGCTGATTTATCTATTGTCAGAGAAATATGAAAAATATCACAAATTTTGAACTTGCAAATTGGTGAGATCCCTGGAGCAAGATTGATTGAATGAATGAATTCACATATCTATAGGTGAATAAATAAGTCTGCTTTTTTAATTTTTTCTATCATTTGATTAGGATTTTACAGAAATATCCCTTCAACATTGTCTCACTGATTCTATACGCCATTCCTTAAACCATTGGTCCACCTGCAACACCATACCTCATTTATTCGTATGCATCCTTTTTCACAACAATCTGATAAATATCTTTGATTAAAATGATTCACTTATGTATTTTCAGATTCACCTGCGGATCCTGATGAGGAATTGTAATCTTGCAGTTAATAGAAAAATATCAATCCAAATGAAATTTGAAAAAAACACTTTGACTGGAGTTTTATGTCACAAGACCCTAAAAATCTAGCAAAAGAAATCCTGGATAAGAGAAAAAACTCTAGCAGATATGGGTTTAAATTTGGTGTAAACCTTTTTAATTAAACTTATTAAAACAACAAAAGGAATTTTTTAGCTGTTTTTCAAAATACAGACGTTAAGAATGGAGACACAGATTATAGAAATTAAACAAGAAGTCGAAACTTCTTCTGACTATCGAAAAGAACAAGCTGAGAAGGAAGTCTTGAAGTGTGATATATGTATGGAAGAATTTTTTTACAGTGATCATTTGATTCGGCATACAGAGATGCATACTCAGGAGAAACCGTTTCCCAACGCACCAACTTTCGTCCAGAATTCACGTTCGACAGAATGTTCCCGAACATCGACAGGAGAAAAACCCTTCCACTGCGAAATTTGTGGATCAAAATTTTCTGATAATTCCACCTTAAAAGTACACGTTCGAACTCACACTGGGGAGAAACCCTTCCAATGTGATATCTGTTCGGCAAAATTTGCCGTTTCATGTAATCTACGAACACATATGCATATACACACAGGAGAGAAACCTTTCCTCTGTGAAATATGCGGGTCAACATTTTCTGCTTCTTCTAATCTAAGAACACACTTGCGAACACATTCAAAGGAAAAACCATTCCAATGTGATATTTGCGAATCAAAATTTACAAGCAAGTCCAATTTGAAAAGACATATTCTCATCCATACTGGAGAGAAGCCGTTCCAGTGTGAATTTTGTGAGGCAAGATTCTCTGA
This sequence comes from Thysanoteuthis rhombus, assembly GCA_963457665.1. NCBI lineage: Eukaryota > Metazoa > Mollusca > Cephalopoda > Oegopsida > Thysanoteuthidae > Thysanoteuthis > Thysanoteuthis major. The sequence continues at coordinate 67,781,447 of OY735204.1, read as the reverse complement.
TAACTCAGACTTAAGAAAACACATGTATATCCACACTGGGGAGAAACCTTTTCAATGTGATATTTGTGGAGCAAAATTTGCTGTTTCTTCAAATTTGAAGCGACACATGCATATGCACACTGGAGAAAAACCTTACCCCTGTGAGGTTTGTGGGTCGAAATTTTCTCTCTCTTCACATTTGAAAACACATATGCGAATACACACCGGAGAAAAACCATTCCACTGTGAAATTTGCGGGTCAAAATTCACACAAATTTCAAACTTGAAAACACACATGAACATGCATTGGAGAAAGAGCCTTCAAGTATAGGGAAACAAGTGTAAACACCAGGTTTTTCTCTCAGGTCCAAATCTAAAAAAATTGAAAACTGAATTTTTTCCTCTCATTGTATGCAGTATAGTCAGACTATTTTCCTCCTCATTTTCATTGTTGTTGCTTTTTTTTGGGGGGGGGGGGTTGTTTTTTATCCCTGCAGCATTTTGGCCGGGTATCTGCCTTCTTCCACGCTCATTTCCTATCAGACACATCTCATCCATTTTTGTTATTTCTATGTATCCCTGTATTTTCATGAGAGTCACTTAATTTTCATTTTTTTCATATTCCTATGTTTTGGTCATAGAAAAAAAAAAAAAAAATGATGAACAACACAGACGGGGGAAATAGTCTGACGATACCACCAACAATGATTAAAAGACCCGTCAAACAAAATTCAGACAAGTTTTGTTTTTCATTTTTTTTATTTCCAGGGAAGTCCATTAAGACATAGTGAATGTTTTAGTCTGAATTTTTTTTCTTTTTACTGTAGGCAAACTGAAATGTTTGCAATTTGGAAATCAGTATTTTATGCAAGTAATCCATGCAAATGACACTTTCTAATAAACAATAAAAAACATTTTGTGTTTATGATTTTCCTCTGTCTCTCAGCATGAAATAGAAATTTGAAAGATTTTTATTATTCAAGAAAGAAATTGCATTTGGGTATTTTAAATAATTTGGGATTTTTAGAGTCTTCTTGAAACTTGGAATTTTAATGTTTGATGACATATTCTCCCCCCCCCCATATTTTTCTTTTAAATGATAGCAATCAGTGGTACATGCACCAAGTAGGGAATGTTTTCTCTAATGAATAATTTTGTACGTTAGTGAAGAAGACCGTGAAATCAAAACCAGTTCAATTGATTCGATCTAATTGGTAGTTTGAGAAGAAATCAAACTGCTACATATCATGAATAGAAGCTCAATGAGCTGCAAACCTGAGTGGGTGGGAATGATTATACAAACGAAAGTACATTTCTAGGAGTAGTGGCAATAATATTGTTTTGCATAGGAAAACAATGAATGAATATATCACTGTATCAATTGTACTGAAATACTATCATTTGTGTTCTTAGAACTTGCCACTCTTATTCTAGAGCAAGTTTGGTTTTACAGTTTGGTTGGATAATCAGATGCTGTAAGTCAAAGGCTTATAACACATATAGAAATCTCTGGAATACCTCTGAGCTACTTTTTGATGCTCTTTTTATGTCTTTAAGTATCTTGGTATTGAAAGTGAATGTGAATAAAAGTTTTTGATCCAAATTTGGTTGCATCGTTTCAGAAGATTAAAATTTGGACAAAGACTTGAAATAGATTCCAATGACAAACTTGGTAACAAGAAAAAAGAGAACATTTTTGTGAGGTACTTTGATACTAAAGACACTAAACGTGTGTCTGTTGCAAGGGAAAGATTCCCAATCTTCAGTATCTACAAGTAGATGATAAGAAAATGGCATTAACCCCCCCCCCCGTCACTGTAAGTAGTATCATTAATAACTTTTATACAATAGATTTCACTAAAGAAGGGTTTGCCATGACTTGGTGTATCCCACCATCAGTTGCATTCTGTTATTTTTATTTGAATCTCTATTTGAACCGCTATCCCGTTTTTACATTGTGAATATGCTATTCGGCTTAGACAGCGTAAATAGCACCAGCTGGCTGCTTAGCTCTGATTACAAGAGCAGCATTGTGATAAGACAGCCCCCTGTTGGGCATAGGTTCAATTCCTGCCACAGCCCATTTCTTTAACTGTTTATCCTATTTATGCTATTTAGGCCAACTGGTGTATCAACCATGTAAAGACTGGCTGTTGGTTCAAATAAAAATAATGCAGTTATTATTCTGTTGGATTATATGCCCGTTAAAAAAATATATATATATTTACGCATACATATCAGTGTTATGAGTGCACATGTACTACACTCTGATCCTAGGCAGAAATACAATGGAGCGACAGTAGGGCAAAGGTGCTGAAAACAATTCTAACATTTTTCTAATGGGCAATAGTTGAGCAATAATCAGCAAGTTCATCTTACTGATCAATACTTAGTGTAGTGAGTTTGATCCTCACTATTGAGGCCTTGTAAGCATAATAAATATCTATTGTTGGCTTGTCTTGTGGCTGAAATAGTTACGCTTTTTCAACTGGTGCCAGAAATCTGTTTAAGCCCATGTTAAAAAGCCAGGATTTTGAATGTTGAATATTTTTTTAAGGGAGCGGCCTTTCTCGTTCAGAAGATTAGTACAATACAATCTTTCTGCCCACATTTCGACTTGTACCACTCTTTGCTAGGCTTACTGATATTTATTGAGAGGAAAAGATGGATGAGAACAGAAGAGACCAGGTTGAGGCAAACCTTATTACCTTATTAAATGCTGTAAATTGATCTTGAAAAAGTGCAAGAGTATAGACAGCATTGTGGGAACAAAGATTCACTGGGAACTATGCAAGCACTTTAGTTTGACTGCACAAATGGTATGATCAGAAATCAGAAAATATTCTTGAGAATAGGATGAGTTCAATAATTTTGAACTGAGAAGTAGAACCAGGAGACCAAACTCAAGTTGAAGTGAACAAAGCAACAGAAAACTTGCTTTTATCGTCCGAAATATGGAAGAGAGTGATAGGTATCTGGTGAGACTTGCTGTCACTTTATCCATGTTGTTAACAACCCGGTAACTATGAAGATGCAACAGCGAATAACGATGATAGATCGTTGAGAGCGTCAAATATATTGATTTGGCACATGAGGTCACAATCACACCATGTCATGACCCTTGTCCTGTGCTTTGGTCTTTGTTTCACTCCATATGAAACCAATCTCTTTCAGATCCATCATAACTGTCCTCTACCTGATGGACTTTGGCCTGCCTCTCTATCGCTCCTAAGTTGGGGTTCATCTTGAGGCAAATTTATGTATTCATTCAATGGACACCCCGAGGACCTGACCTAGCCATTGTGACCTACCTTTCTTAATCTCAATGCGGCTATTTCCAAAATATCTATGTAATATTCATATATGTATATATATTGATGTACATGTATCAATATCAACATATATATTTGATATACATTGATATATATATATATATATATATATATATATACATGTATATATATATATTGATATATATATGTATATATATATATATATATATTGATAGATATTAATATATATATATATATATATATTGATAAATATCAATATATATATATATATATATATATTAATATATACCTTTGATATATATGAATATCAATAACAATATATACTTATGATCAATATATATATATATACGTATATATATATCAGTATTAATATTTACAAGTATATATGTAGTGATCTATTTATAAATACATATATATACATATCAATAATAATGTATACATATGATATATTGATGTATATATTTATCAATATTAATATATACATGATATATATATTTATATAATGATTAATAATCGTGTCATCCACAAACAGCTGTTTCCGTGTATTACAACTCTTCAGTGTGGCTTTAGAATATCCAATATCCCATCGGGTAGGATCGGAACCTTCGTTCTACACAGAACTGGATGGCCAGTAGAACCAAATTTAAGCGATATATTTACAAACAGTTCCCCATCCATCAGAGTGCTCCATTCCAGTGTTGGAAGAGCATTGCTATATAGCTTATAATGGACAAGGTGCCTTACTTGAAGATTGCTCTACCCTGAATAAGTGTGCATCGAATATAATGATAATCGATAATTGTGTCATCCATAGACAGCTGTTCAGTTGTATTCCAATTCTTCAGTGTGGCTATAGACTATCCAATATCTCATCCAATACCACAAGGTACGATATACATACATACATACACACACACACATACACACACACACACACAAATATATATATATATATATATATATATATATATATATATATATATGTATATAAACAATGATATGTACATATAATATACATGGATATATACATCAATATTCATGTATATTTAATATATTGATATTTATGTATCAATATGAATATATATGTTTATCATATTTATATACATCAATATTAATATATATTTGATATATTGATATATATATATATATATATATATATGTATCAGCATTTATATATATAACGTATTGATATATACATATATAATATGTCTTGATATAAATATATATATGCATTTATATATATATATTAGCACTCATAAATGTATGATATATATATATATATATATATATCAATATTCATATATGATATATATCAATATTAATACCTACATCATTTGTATTGATATAAATATATATATATACATCAATAATGATATGTACATTATATGTATCAATATTAATATATTCATGATATATATATATATATGTGTGTGTGTATCAATCATCACTAGTGTAAATATTTCATATGACTGACCTCTACTCCATTCGTGTTGGAATACACTTGTCTATGTATATCAATGACAATAAGCTTAATGACTTTTACCCTCAACTCGACAACTGCTACATGATCTCTGGCCGTGCTTGTCTTTACTCTGATAATAAGATGAAAAGTGTGGAATATCGAGGTTAGGGCCCGGCCCATATAGTGGTATACCTGGGATCGTGCCAAGGCATTAAAAGCGAGATTCTACGAATCGGAAAATCAAAGAAAAGTTGATTGTTTAGACAACGGTGGTAGGAATATGGGAATGCATGATAAATAAATAACAACAACTATAAGGACGTATGTAAGAACGAAGTGCTGGAGACCTAGGGAAAGGTTTAAAAAAAAACATGTGAGAAGAAGGGTTCTATTAACGATGTAATTATAATGCCCAAGTGGAACCTTATTTTTTATCCATATCTCATATATAAGTTGTAGTTATTCTGATTGTCTATCATACTGTAAAACATCAATTGACTAAATTTGCCAAGCATACAAAAAAGTCCATTGGAAAGGTTTAAAAAAAAGATTTTAAAAGATGTTGTAGAAGAGGGGAGGGGGCTTCTATTTATGATGTAACTCTAATGCCAAAATGGAACCTTACTTTCTGTTCATTTACATACCTCTTATACTTGTGATGTATTTTGATATAAAATTAACACTTAGAAAAAATACATATTTCAAACGAACGAAGCAGAATAGAATATGAATAAAAATAACAGTGGAAAAAAAGTATCCAGACACAGTGAGTTCATATTTTAATTCTTGGTAGCATTGCTCAGGTTTAGTATCTCTTTACAACCCTTCTGCACTATTCTTCTGAAATCTTGGCACACTTTTCCTTTCAAAATACCTTCAAATCATTAATGTTTCTAAGGTCCCTCTGATGAATTCGATCTTGCCATGAATTTTCAATTGGATTCAACCCAGGAAATTGACTGG